>OX451217.1:31917836-32008226 GCA_949628195.1 Phasia obesa
TCCCTTTAATAAAACAATAGTGTATAATTTTTTCGACATTTCGAGATAATGGAGTTTAAAGTTTTTGTTTTATTAGACATCGGGGAAAGCAGTAATATTTCAGAAAATAATCGATGGTTTTAAATTGTGGTCGTTTAAATATGTGGTGGAATAATCAGGCTGCTAGTAGATGATATTTCATTAATTTACAAGTGCTTTAATTGCAAATAAATGAGATTTAAAGTACCATGATGTCACTTAGACTATTTTATTTGTTTTACAATATGTATGAAAATCATTATACACTATTTTATTTTGTATGGTATACACTATTTTATTTGAATTGACTCCAAATAATATATTGTAAAAAAATAGTGTATATCAATATACGATTTTATTTTGTTATAAATTAATAAAAATAATAAAAATAGTTTCTTTGACATTATATTCAGAGTAACAACTAATTAAAACGGCATACCTGTAGTGCAATTCACTAACTTTTAACGATCTAACACTTGTTAAATATATCAACATGTTTTTTTGCTTGCACTAACGCATTTGCGATTCACTAACCTACGGTTAAAAAATAAAAAATACAAACAAAAATGTGGCAATGCTGCTACACCAAATGGCAAAATAGCGAAAAGAACAAAGAGAAATGAAAAATAATAAACAAAATTTTCCACACAAGTTCTTTATATTTTGTTTTTTTTTAATTTTATTTCTAAAAAATTTTTTAAATTCATTTTTATAAGGTAGGTAAAATACATATGTATGTGTTTTAATTATAAATATTAATTATTCAGAATATTTTACATCTAATGGGCGTCTTTATCTTTTGATATTTTGATAAAGTAAACTCGACTTGTTAAGAAAAACAGCTGATTTATAACAACATCAAATGTTATTAAAAAGCATTTCTGAATAGCAAAGTCTTTCGTTTTGTTGTTAAATTTTTTAACGAGTCAAGAATCGTTAAAATTGTATAGTGAATCGCACTACTGCACTTACACAATTATTAATGAAAAATTTCAAACACGCTAATATTTCAAATGATCTTTTGACCCACTTTGTGGAAGTAGAATTTCATCAAATTTTTACCACATTTAGAATCAGTTATGTAGATTTGTATTATGCTATAAAAATGATGTACATACACTACACTACATACACTATTATTTTATTGAGAGGACGATATAATCCCAATAAAAAAAGCCACATTTAAATTAAATCGATGCTCAACTTTTGATTTTTTTACAATACCTTGATGTTACTTGCTTGTAAAAAAAAATTGCGAACTGAATATAATAGTATCACACTTGCAGGATATGGTAAGGATTTTATTAATTACGAAAATTGTTATCGGGTTATGCTAATATGAGGGATATCACAAAAATATGTGTGATATCCATCAATGTTTCCGTTTCGTTACATATGAAACCAATTCAATGAAACCAATTTCAGTTCATCCTTTCCAAAACCCTGCATACTTGTATATTCATTTAGGTTGATAAGAATATGATTTAAATAATTGTATAATAGAAATATTTTCATTATTTAAAATGAATAGTTATTTATTGTGGAAAAACCTTCCAACTTATAAACATGTAAGTCACGGCTAAGTCACGCCACCATCAATGTTACTCACACTGCTTTGAGCTGCGAAGAAATGTGTTCATTTATGAAGTCGTTTCCCGACAATGCGACACAGAGAAAAAAGAAGCAACAACACAAATGATTTAAGCATTTTACGCGCTAGAAATAAAAAATAAGTTTTATATTTTTTCCGCAATTTTTTTTTTTAGTTGTGATTTAAACGTTAAAGCATTAGGTTGTTTTGCGAGGTAACAAAATTTAAAAAAAAAGTTTCTAAGAAGAAAAAAATAAATTTTTATTAAAAAAAGAAACCAGTAGAAGTCTTACTTCATTAAACTTGAAAAGAACTCGTTGTTGAAAGAAACGTGAAAAATCAACGAAAAAAAAAAAAATAATTATTAAAACAAAATTAGTTAATAAAATCAAAACATGTCTTTTACCGCCACTATGGATGTGGAGAAAAACATTAGTTCGGAAAACTCGAATGCAAATATGATGACAGTAGAAATACCTGTCATCAATCCGGCTGCAATACACATAGAATCGACTACAATTACAACTACAAAGACCCCACCCCCAACACCTGCTATTACTGACACGGTTGATTTTAAAATAAAATCATCTACGGCACCCTTAGCTCCAATGGATAAAATAGATTCACAACAACAGACAGAGCAACAACAAATGCAATCATCTTCAACAACCACCACCACTATGACCAGTACTAAAGGTAAAGGTTATTAAAATAAAAAAAAAAATAAAAAAATAAAAAATAACTAAACATGAGAAGATATTAATTAAAAAATGAATTAAAAGCTAAAACAAAAAGTATTTTAAAAGAACATGTTTTCTCTAAAATATATGGAATATAGAAAAACAGTTATCCCTTTTGTAGGTACTATAAGCACAACAACGGGTTTAAGTATAAGAGATTTTTTTGTTGTAAATGGATAAGAATTACAATATTTATATTGGAGGTACATAAAGGTTATATTTCTAGCAGAACAGCTTTTTTAACTTAATATTTTATCTGATAACAAATATATCTTTTCTCTGTTGCAATGACTCAAACTCGGGATTAAAAATATTTATACAAATATACTTTTGAATTATAAAGAAATTTCTACACAGAATATGATTAATAATTCTTTTTTTAAATCAATAATATTTTTATGAATATGACAGTTTAATTTTATAATTTTTAAAACTTCAGTCGGATTTGGTTTTATATTATAATAGCTGAGCCCGCTACGTCGCGCAGTGCTTTGTTCTATAGACAAAAATACAAAAAATTCACTTTATCTTGTATTGTAACGAAAGTTATACTGTTCGACAGCTAACACCATAATTCGAACCCATGTGAAAGAATTTTTATGTTTAAGCTTTTATTGACGGCTCCAGAGGGCGCAAAAGTCTGATAATTACACTAGCCAACAAGGTTTTTGACTGGAGCAACCAAATACCGTTCCTAGTGTAATTTGGTGCGCTGAATTCGAATCTGTAAATGGTTTTTCTCTATCACGTCAGGTTTTCGAGATATAAAAAAAGCGTTTGTTGGATTTTTCCATAAAAAATTATTATTTTATTTAAAAATCAATGAGCTTTCAAAAGTGAATAGCGTTATATGATTGTCGTTTGTATTTCGTTGGTTCAGTTTCACGTATTAGAGTCCAGCAATAGTCTCCCAGCATACTTTTATTCCAAAATCCTTGATATTTTCTTTCAATTTTCATTAAATCTTGATGGGCGCGCTCCCCTTGTTCATCGCTAACAGCACCTAGGTTTTGTGGGAAAAAAGAAAATGTATTTTGAGTGACATTCGTGCACCCAGTTCATGATAATTTTTCAATAATTCAGCAACAATTTGTCTATAGTTTTCACTCTTATTGTTGGCAAGAAAACTTTTCACGATGCACTTAAAACACTCCCAGGCTGCATATTCTTTCTCCAATAAACATTGCGAAAAATTATGATCATTCATAAGCTTCCTGATCTGAGGGCCAACAAATATCCCTTCTTTGATTTTAGCATATGAAATTTTAGGAAAATGTTTGTCCAGAGCCTTGACAAAGTTCTTAAAAAGGCCCAATTTTATGTGCATTGGTAGAAGAAGAACGTCATTTGGATCAATTAACGCTTTATTTGAAATATTTTGTTTTCCTGGTGAATATTCAGTCCTTTATGGCCATTCTGTTCTGACGTTATGATGAAATGTAGCGCGACTATGCCATAGTCTAGTCACAGCAGTATTTTACAGTATTGCCAGCATGCGCTAAAAAAAGGAACTGGACGTGAAGGCCCAACTTTGTTGCCAGATTCGAATTCAGCGCACCCAGATTAGTCAAAATTTTTTTGCCTAATTTGTTGGCCAGTGCTATGTGCTTTAATCAATAAAAATAAAACTTAGTTTTGACTCTTTCTTTAGAAACAACGGCACACATTTAAATTTCGGAAGCAGAAGTTCGAAATTTAGTTATTCTAGTAGCTAACATTATTAGCAATAATAAGTTGTTAGAAGTTTTTGCAAATATTTTGTTAAAGTGACTTCTTGTTGCACGTAAAAAGTCATATTATTCAAATTAAAACTGAAATAACCTTTAAGTTAGATGGAATATTAAACAAAAAAGAAAAATATGGTCTTCTGGTTTCTTCCTGTTTTTGCTAATTTGTTGTGTTTTCTAACAGCATGGCCAAAAAAGTTAAGAAAATTTTGCCGGAACTTTGAAAAAAATTAAATTTGTTTAAAGTCCATTTTTTGAATTTTGGCTCGAAAACTACAAACGTCACAAAATATAAGTTGAATTTTACTGTTTTTCATAAAATCCACAATTGGAAAATGCTGAAATAAAAAAAATACTGAAATTGTCTCCTTTTTTGCTGTAAAGGGCGCTGAACTCACAACTTAAGTAGTTTTTTATTGTTCCACAAAAATAATCACTAAAATTTTGCTTCTGCAACAAAGTAAAAATTGAGTTTGTATAATAGCTTAGTATATTTCCTATGAAATCTCTACAAATTTCCGGCTTTTGTACTCTTATAATGTCTTCTATTGATCGGCAAAAAAATTTTAAATTCGAACCTTAACTTGGAAAAAAAAGTGCAGGACAGTAAGTAACTTGTGATTACTTTTTCCTACGATTTTTTAAGCTACCATCACGTTATTAAGGGCATGGTACAAAAATGAAGCAAACCTTGCATCTCTCTCGAACTTATTAACTCTTTGGATTAATGAGCATATCTCTGTACTGCTCTACTGCTTTTTACTAATCAACTATGCTGTAAAATTTAATCAACGATGACTACTCAAACTAGATAAATAAACCCCTCGCTGACTAAGCAAAATTGTGCAGAAACAGATTCAATATTTTTATATTTATAAGCTTCCCGGAAGCATATTTTTCTCATCTACCTTCCTCATTGTACTTCTCCAGCAGGTCTTCCGACCAGATTGCGGGGATGTCAGCAGTATTCCCCGACGTTGATTATAGCTTATGCAAATATGTACATATGTAGTCTGTGAAGAATAAAATAATAAAAGTAAAAATTTGAATTAGTGAAATTTGCTGTCCTTAATTTCTTAACCTCTTCCGCAGCAACAAGGGTCTTCAAGGAAAGAATGCTGGCGACTCCATGTTAACACATTCTATATTTTTAATAACTTTTTTATGCACCAAACTACTTTTAACATTTATTTTCTTTTCATATTTCATATTTATTTTAATATTTTAAAAACAGGCGGATATATTTTACAATTTACGCTCAAATTACAGTGGTAGAGTTGTATTTTCCAAAAAATTCAACTCTGCTACTCACATTAATTTTTTTATTTTTGTGTATGTATGAGTTTTCATTGTTCATGTGTTAGTTTCAATCATCCATTTCTTGTAGGGCCATTACTGACATTGGTACTATTGACTAGTTCTTTTGGGACCATATGTAGACATTGGAACTGGTGATTCACTAGTACACTTTAGTAAATCTAGTCTACACTTTTGGTACTTTTCTGAAGTAGATGTAATGAAATCACATAATGTTATTAAGTTATGTGATTTTTAGAACAGACCTGATAACAAATTATAAACGTTATTAGATTTTGTTCATCAAAGGCAACTATAAAAATGTAAAAGCTTTGTTGACAATGTCGTCAAAGAGTCACCAAAATGGTTGAAAAAAGTGGGGACTTGGAGACACTTTTCCCCAGGTTTCCTTTAGGGATATCATTACATTAACACGCACTTCTGTACTAATAGGTATTCATAAGTTTCATGAAATTCGCATAAATCTTGAAAGATTTATTGCATTTCTTTTTCTATAAAGGACATTTGACAGGTTCAAGAGTACTTTTTTCAAGAGCGATTATGATGGCTTTAACAAACCGTGATTTCACATTTTTTGTTAAATAACATAGCATGTCCTTGTTCCGATTTTTTAAAAACTAAATTTTTTCTTCAAAAGTCTGTGCCAAGTCCTTCTATTTTTGTGCAATTGTTATATGGGAACAAAGCACTGTGCGTCGTACCGTCCTGACAATATTTTGTTCGATTTGCTTTGAAAGTAGTCTAGACCAAACTTTTAGACTCTTATATTTATTTATAATGCTCAGTTATTGCTTATGTATTTTCTTTATAAAGAAGTACCCATCCCTGGATAAAATTCTAAAATTTATATAAAATTCTAAAATTATTATATATAATTATAGAGTTCTGAAAATGATGTTT
Source organism: Phasia obesa (assembly GCA_949628195.1). Taxonomy (NCBI): domain Eukaryota; kingdom Metazoa; phylum Arthropoda; class Insecta; order Diptera; family Tachinidae; genus Phasia; species Phasia obesa. Next base: position 31,924,130 of record OX451217.1, read on the forward strand.
AAAATATTTCGCTGACAAAAAGGAAAGGTGCTGTGAAGGTTACAGTACCTTTAAATTGCGTACTTTTACTACTTTTTCTCTATTTTCTCTTGAAAATGAAATATTTTTGCGGTAAAAAGTATCCTATATTTAAACACAGTTACCTTCTTACAAAATTTTATCAAAATTTATCAAAATTTTATCAAAATTATCATTATAATTACATGTAATGTGCAATTGTATATTCCCGATTACACATTATTGTAATTAAAATCAGCGACAAAAGTCAATTACAAATAGATGTAATTGTAATTGAATATGATGCGAAGGTAATTTATAATTTTTGTACTTAAATATGTTTTGGTGAATAAATACTTTAAAAAGCAATAATTGATTTATGTAATGTATTCTTAAACTTTTCCATCACATTTAATTGTAGTTAAAATCTTTCAATTATAATTACAGGTTATGGTAATAGGAATTTTCAATTACAAATTACATGTAATGTCTAATTGAAAAAAATCCCAATTCCAATTACAAATACTTAAATGTAATAGGGACCACCATTTCATTTTTATTAATTTCATATTGAATACTTGTTGTAAAACATACTCTGTTTAAATTTAAAGCGTCTGCCTATAACGGGTCGTATTCATAAAATCTCATCACTATTGAAACATCCTTTAATTTTTAGTTTTATTATATGCGTTGTTATAGCAGACACAATTTTAAATACTCTGTGTAAAATAAGACTGCCTACCTGTTATGGTGCAAAAATAAGGCCATAAACGTGAAAATCGTGTCACTATAGGGTCACCCTTTATTTTTTACTTATATTTGTTTACACTTGTTAATAAAGAAAATATATTACTAATTACTCTGTGTACATTTCTGGTATTTGTTGTTATAGCGGTATAGTAATAGCAGTTTTGTCAAAATTTCAAGGATCTACCTTTTGTGGTTCCAGATATAGAGGGCGTTGACATATGTAGCGAAAACACATTTTGGGTGTGGAGGAACACCAAAAAGTATGTAAATATCTGATTCGCTGCTACTTAAGCCCCTTTCACACTATAATACTGAGTATTAAGATTTTCATTGGATTTTGTAAGATATAAATCCAATGAGAATTGCGTCATTGTCAAAAAATCTAACGTAACATAACATTTCATTTTCACACTATCACACTTCAAATAAAATGAAAAATATCAGCAAAGGAACAAGCCGAGACAAGACATTGAACGGCGTCGGCTGAGCAATTTTATGTGGACGGCAGAGGTGCCGGGTCTTAAGTTTGTTTGGCCATTTAAGTTTTCGGTTAATAAAAAGATAAAAACAAAAAAAAAAAAATAATAATACGTACATTCAACAATTTCTAAGCATGGCAGAAACAAAGTACATACGTAGGCGTTAAGACTGGTGGCAATTCAAAGCAGGTGCAGGACAAGGAAAAATATCATCGGCGGCGGCGAACTATCGGCTGCGACTCACTCAGCTTGGTTCTTTGCTTTAAAAAAACACAACCCTGATAAAATGAAAAATGTTATCGTTTAGAAAATTTTCTAAAAATGGTTTGGTACTATGCAAGGCGAATTCACACCAGGTGTGAGCAGTAGGACAACAACTACAACAAAACAACAACTTTGACATTAGATTAGCAGATATGAAACAATGTATTTTTTGACAAGACATTAGCAAAAAAACGAGAGCAAAAAACAATCAGCTGGGCTATCGACTCCACCTGGTATGAATTCGCCTTGGTACTATGGGATGTCAAATTTCTTTCCGTGTTTTTCACATTTTAATAAGATACTGCTTTCACACTATCACACTTTCTCATTGGATTTAAGTATTTGACAAGTCTTAATACTCTATAATAGTGTGAAAAGGGCTTTAAAGTGGTTTCACATAATATTTTCTAGCCCTATGCTCCAGTGAGAGTTAGAGGAATAAATATACATACATACGTATGTATATGTTAATGAATGAAAAAAATTATAAATTCTGATATAAAATGATTGTTCCTTTAACAGAGTTTCCTGTGATCAAAACTGATAAAAGAAACCCGTTTTTTGCAGAATAATAATAAACATCTAAATACGAGTATTAAAATAAATTCTTTAATAAATAATAACAACAAACCCACAAACGCAAAAGCGCAACAACTGAAAACCAAAACCAACCTTTTTAATTGCTTTTAAACACGCTCAACCAACTAAACCCATCCTCAATCCTCACTTACCACGTTGTAGCCGTAAAACATCATCATCATCATCGTTGTGGGTAATTGAGTGGCTGACTAACAGACTAACAAACAAACAATCAAACATGGCATACATGTTTATTGTAACACATGAAGAAGAATGAGTAGAAGTTGTGGTGCAAGTGTTGGTTACCCATCCACCATTATGACCATAATAATAATTGTGATCGTCTAGTAAAAGTTGTTGATGTTTAATTTTCACTTTTAATTGAATTTGTTTTTAAACTGAACTGAAATTTAAAATTTATGCTGGGGAAGACTTGCCAAGCAAAATAAATCACTTGTGGTTAATTATTTCGGTAGACAATAAGTGCATGTAAATAAAAGATCGCATGAAACTCATGCCAAACTTGGTGAAACAGAGTTTTAGTCATAAATTAGTGATATTACAGCCCAATTCAAATTGGAACCACAAACACTATAAATGAATGAAAGGTTACCGTAAATTATAAGTTCGTTGCCTATATTCATTGAGGACGGAACGGGGTCGAAAAAAGACCCAATCTGCTTTGATATCCCTACATTAATAATAGTTAATAATATAGCTTCTTTATCTGTCATCGTTTTAATAATTTCCGCTTTAAGGCATTTTCCGCCTAAATACGGAAATAATGCTGGCATTATAAAATTGAATCAGCAAATTTTCGCTCAAATGAGCCCCTTTTAAATGTGTTGCCCTCTTAAATTAGTAATTTTATAGTGTAAAAACTAAAAAAAAAAAATAACCAATATCCATGTGATCCTCTTCCGGAATATCTGTTGCGCAACAGATGGCGCTGTTTTAAAATAATGTGTAACTCATTTCCTGTCTAAATTCTACAGAACTTCACAATATTTTTTAGAATTTTATACTTTTATATAAATTTTAAAATGTTATACGGCGATGGCTACCTTTATATAAAGTAAATACGTAAGGGTCTTAAAATTTGGTGTGGAATATTTTCAAAGAAAAATTGAACAAGATATTGTCGGGACGCACACAACGTGTGCGGGTGCAGCTAGTAATATATAAAATAAAAAATAGATTGGAACATCAGCGGAGCATATTAAAAACTATAGAAGCTGTACGGCATATACTAGCACGAATGGGCATACCTGGACTAGTGTAAATTCAAAATTTTGAATAGGAGTTGTAGCTGGTTTTCTGACCTACACCCCTCAGGCGTTATTTAAACGTTCCATTTAAACGTCCCATTTAAACGGCCCTTCACTTATGGTTTTCTTTCTCTCTCTCTCTCTCTCTCTCTCTCTCTCTCTTTTTCTCACGACTATTTCTTGCTTGCATTTTAAAGGGGGATAGACATGATTTTCTCAGGTCTAGGCGAGCTGTACTCGTATATACATACATAGCTGCCGGTTCAACTTAACATTAGCACTTTTAGGTTTTGGTTCAAAAACGATTGTAAAAAAGAATTTGGATAATTTTTATGAATTTCAGCCAAATTTAATTTCAAGTTATTTTTTATACAGATGAATTTTTGAAGTCAGGCTTTCGTTCGTTTTATTCACTCTTAAGTTTGAAATAATAGTTTTTATTGCAAATGATATGATTAATTTTAATTATTCGACTATTATTTTTTCTTATATTTATGCATAATAAATATTTATGCATATTTTTTTAAACGATTATTTGAATAGTTTTTATTCGATTATTCGAATTATTCGATTATTCGAATAATTTTTGAATAAAAACCATAGCTAGTGTTAAACTGATAAAGTTAAAAATTTTAGCAACAAATTTTAAAAACTCATCTGATACTGATAGATACTTTTAACTTGTATATTTTTAAAATTTGTTGTTTACAAAAAATCGGTAAAAATTGGGAATTTAAGTAGTGGCATAAAAATATAAATTTGCTCGATGTCATTTAGCGTATGCATTCCTTAGACAACCTTCTCCTAAATACTTTTTAAACTCTTACAATAATCATGTTTAACATTATATATAGCAAATTTAATTTTTACAAAAAGAAAAAAAAAATAATACAATTGAATTAACTCGTATCTTTACGTACATATTTTCTTATTTTGACTTGTATCTGTTTAAAATTTGCGCTATATCTGTGCAATTAAACCACTACAAATACATACACACACACTATTAAATAGATACATCTTTAGTAGAGATTAATATTAAAGAAAAGAAATGAAAAACGAATTAAAAAATAATTTTGCTACATTAGTGTTGTGTTTAAATTTATAATAAATTTAAAAAAAGAGAAATAAGCGAAACACACAATAAATTAAATTTAATCACAATTGGATTTAAAGTTTTACTTTACGCGTACTCAACTCATTGTATATTGTTAAATGAAATCATCAAAAGATGCTTATATGTTTGCACATTTGTATTATATATCCCAGTTGGCCATGTCTTAAAAGATGGTTTCAAGACAATACTCAATTGTGGAAGGCATTTTGAGGACAGCTCAAACTAATTTTTAATGGAATTTTTTAATAAATGACCATACAAGAGAGCTAACAAGCAACAATTTTGAGCATCTTGTCCTTGATGATTATCCAAGCGATCGTGTTTCCATCTGCTTGTCGACGACTTATTGAGTGACATTTTCATTAACGTTGTCTTCGATGACTATTTATAGAACAATTATGTACATCCACCGCGGCGGTAAAAATGAAAAATGTGCGCAATCACATTTTGTGCCAAACTGAAAAAGGGCAGTTTATATTTTTTGAGTGTTTATACACATTTTTCATTTTAATATAGAAAATGAGAAAAAAAAACGTGAGGAAGCGAGGTTTATGAAAGTTCCTATAGCTTAAATATTTGCTCGATATACTCGTATGTATAAGTGGTATCAGAGGAAAGCTCTGGACTTCTAGATTAACAATATTATAATATTTTTTTCGCGCTCTATTTTTTTATACTTACCTTATACTTACCTTAAAAACTGAAAAAAATCTAGTCAAAGTGGTTTTTTGAGAAATAAAATATGGAATTTGAATTGCCGTAAAATCTAAACGGATCGAGAAATTCTTACAAAATTATATAGATAAAAGAGCTTTTAATCAAATTATGATTTTTTTTACAAAAATAGCTACCCTGCCTTTATTTTTTATGCCGGGGCTGTCAAAATGTTTTTGGAGTATGTAGTCAACAATTGAGGCTTTAAAAATCCGTTTACGTTTTTTTAATCGGTGCTTTGCACTCCAAGAAATTTAACAACAATTTATAAATTTTGTTTCAAAATTGGCCCTATCGTAGGCTGGAGGGAGAACCGTTATAAGTTTTGACTTAATTTTTTTTCTTCTTTTATTCCCATTTGCTATAGGTTGTCTTCAAAATGGTGTAAAAAATGTACTATTACCGAAGCAAGTTTAAATTACATAAGTAAAAAAAGAATACCACCTTTTTGGGGAAAATCCTGAAAAAAGGTATTATGTACATTTTCACAATTCAGAGGCTTGTGACTTTTTAACGAAAAGCGCTATAAGAACAAAACTTGAAACTAATTTATTCTACATTTTATCAAGAATATAACCAATGTCTTAAAATAATAATCCGATCATTAATAAGTACACCACGCCAAAAATACTATAGTTAAGGTCGGCCAAAATTAAAAAAGCCAATTTTCTTCTAAACTAAAAGAGATAACCTGCACATGTAAGCACATTTTTTTATAGATATTTTCAATGTCTACTTAAATTTAAAAATCTTAACATTTGAGTAAAAACTATACTTTAAAATTATATATCCGAGGTACCCAAATTTGTCGGCTCATGTAGAAAGGGGGGCTTTAAGCTAGGGTACCGACCGTTCGCAGCTTCACTCAGAAACACTTCTTCTTTGCCTTTGTGAAATTTCATTAAGATATCTTCAGTGGTTCGTGAAATACCGAACTATGTACAAAATTAATCGTTTTCAAACCATTGTGGGACTTGTCCTTAGTTGTAAATTTGGTGACCAATTTTTATTCATGGGCCTTGAAAGATTCTGAAAGTCAGTGTGTCCTTCAAAGAAGGTGTTGTCAATTTTTTTTTATAATATCTCTTTTATGTTAGGTGATAATTCTTAACTTTGTTCAGCAATAATGAAGCTGAGGATTTGTTATTAACATTTTATGCCAAAAAAATAATTTATTCCTGCACTTTTTGAATAAGAAAATTAAAAAACATTTGTTTTTACTTTTTTTAACCATAAACTACAGGGACTACTAAATTTTTACTTACAATATATGGGAAAATTGTAGCCACGGTAAAACTAAACAACTTTTGTGAACATACCAATACAATCTGAACACCTAGTATGAATGACACACCTTTTTTAAAGAGCCCAGTGATTTTTACAATCTTTTGAAAACCATAAATAAAAAGTGGTCACCAAATTCGTCAAACTGTGTATAGAGTTTTACTACCCTATACTCAGTTTTTTTTTCTCGAAAAGTTCTTATTTGTTGCACTGTGTAATTATCAACTAAATTAAAACATTTATTTCAATTTTATTTTTTCTATCAAGATGTTTTAGGTCACTGCATACAGACTTTTTTTTTACATGGTCGATTTGAACACTTTGAAGCTTATCTGTCACCAACAAAGTTTAATATGTGACCAAATTGAACACATTAACGATCTTGTGGTTTAAACAACTTTAGATGTAAAGCAATGTCGGTTATCTAGTCCTCAATTCGTTTTGATAAAATACTGTATACAATACGTGCTTATCTGTCATCTATGTCAGTTTGGTCAACTGGGTATGCATGTAAGAGTACACTTACTTTTTTTATACATTATTTTCAGGAGTTCACAGCTTTCAAGTTCACTTTCTTCAGTAGATTAAATATTTAGTTTAAAACTCATACAACTCTCCTAAAATGCAGCTATAAAAATTTTAAAATTTTTATCTTGCATTGCGCTGGCCGAACGAACCCCTTATTTGTATTAGTTTTGATGTTGCATGTGGCCGGACTAACAACAAAAATTCAGCTATTTACACGCTTGTTTAAACACAAAAATTTGAAAGCGAAAGTCTACTTTAAATAATTTTTATAATAAAGTTTGAGTGTAAACGAATATTATTTTTATGTCTTGATTATACATTTTTGAAACGTTTTAAAGACCATGATGCTGTGACAGTAAAACGGAATTTTCCAAATGTTTTTTATAGTGTAGTGCTTCAGCATTAAACGTCAGGTGCTACGAATCGTACCTGGTGTATAATAAGTTCAAACTTTATAAAACATCGAAACTAAACCTGCCAAGAGAGATTGAAAAAGATGCGGCAACATAATTATGCTGGAAATGCATCCAAATCTGCTAGCGAATAACGTCGCAAATGGTCGAAAGAACATTCGATTAAAAAGGAGGGATATGGTTTTTCTTAATCGTACATCAAGTGACTTAGTTAAGTATAAATTTTAGTTCCGTAATATTAAGAAAAAATCTCTTTATGCTGCAATAACTTGTCTTTGCCATTAAGTTGCCTTTTGAGAACCTGTTAGGGAAAGATAAAACAAATCCTTTTGGAAATGTTAGAATATGTTAAGATAAGATTACTTCCGGTGCATCTTTAAGCAGCTAAAGTAATAATGGACTGATTGCTTCGAATAACATCGTGCAAATATGCAAAAATTGGCAAATCTGCAATTAAAATCTCAATTGTTAGCCAATAGGAAGATATTATTCGTGATGTCATTAGCCCAACAAGCCCAAAAATTTTAAATTTTAGTGCGGGAGATTTCTATGATTCTTGTGACGTATACTTCTTTATATCACATAAAGTTAAAATATATTCACATAAACTTAAAAAGCAAAGAAAAATTCAGTAGTTCCCCGCAAATACCACCGCTATCTTTGTGGGTCGCTGCCACATCTATATACTCGATTATAAAGCACAAAATGTGTTTGTTTGCTTGTTTGTGGGAAAGCTACAGCTGCCTACAACAGCGGACCGATCTTCCTGAAATTTTCACAGTTTCTTACCAGATAAGAGGTGGGTTAAATAGGGTACTTATATTTTTCATTTTTTCACGTGGGCATGGCACTTTCCATACAATGAAAATATTTATCATACTTCTACAGTCTAGCAGTTAGGTCCCTGCTAAGAGCCTGGCTTAATTAAGTCAAGCTAAGAAAGGTAGCCTCACAAGCGGTAGACAAGTAAGTCTCTTAAAGAACTACAGTTTTTATTGGCCAATGGAAAAATTTGGAAGAGTTGGACAGGAACACCTCGCAGAGGTGGACAATTAAAGCTTTAAGTGCTTGCTTGAGGTAATATCCCCTCGGCAGAAAGGCTAAAAAGTTTCTTGGATATAATCAGACTATCTGGAGCTGGATAACTGTCATGGAAACTTCAAGTATCATCTGGCGAAGATGAAAAACGAAGAAGAAGATTCTTGTAGACTGCATCTGGAGACTGTAGCGCGAGTAATGTGTGAATACCAAGCCACATTTTAAATGTGAATGCTTTGGGGACTTTAGCCGTAGATAAATGTAAGCGATTACGAGAGAGTCTGTGAGGAGGGTGAAAGTCTGAAATCACTACAGTCGAGAGTAAAGATTAGTGATAGCAGTAGGCTCAATAAAAGTGAGTCGTAAATTACCAATCAGCCTCCAGAAATCGTTAATAATTGAAGAGGGTGGAGATGATATCCATAAAGCTAAACATCAGCTTCTATAAAGTATGTGTATGTGTGAAGAATGTTTTTAGTATCAACTTTAATTTGAATAATATATTACATCCTGTAATTCCTATAAGGAATTAATAAAATTTATTTGTTTGATCCACAGGTAAACGTTAAGTTTTTAAAAATTGTAAAAATGTCATTAATCTATTATTCATGATTCTATATCAGGTTTATTATTGTTCTCCTTCTGTAAGAGGATTGAATCTCACTCTGCAACTATTTCGTAGTAAGACGGCGCACTGTGGTCAATATTTTGAGATAGCGGCCAAAACTCCTTTTGGTTTTTGTTCTCCTATTTTAAAGTTATTAGACTCATATGAAAGTAGACAGTAGTAAACCTCGGTAGCCAAAAAATTAGAACTCTATTTCAACTATTTCACTGAGAACAGGGTGGTCCAAAATGGGCTTTTTCAGAATTTAGTAAATTTATGATATTTTTAGTTAATTTTTAATGTTTAAATGATCATAACTTGATAATGATCATAAATAAATTTTGTGTTGTAACTTAACTTATTTCCTATTACTGGTAAAAAAATTGAAGCTCTACTAGTTTCAGAACAATTTAAATATTTTTTTTAAAAAAGGTCAAATTTCTCGGAAATTTCCTACTTCATAGAGCACAACTCCTGTGAGTCAAGCTGAGTCAAAACACAAATTTACTATTTTGTAGTTCTAACTCTCCCCTACATTCCTATATATACATGTCCATGCATCGGGACTGCACTTTTTGAGCTACAGCAATTTTTCTGACCCAAGGTAAGATATTCGGTACAAATGCACGTCATATTTTTTGAGAAGTTATTTGTATGTGAAAGTGGCTATTATGCATATATTTTTAAGAAATTTTGTACAAGAGTTCTTATTGACCCAAAAAATAATTCTGTTGGAATTAGGAGAAGTTGGCCCATATTTGAACCTAGTCCACATAGAAGGGTGTATCAAAATTTTGACAAAAATGACAATAGAACTCTCAAATTATGTGGTATCTGGCAATTCATTTGGAAAAGGTAAAAAATGATTGTATTGCCATCTAATATTACATAACTTAAATACCTGAAAATTGTAAATAAATTTAAAACCAATGGAAATAACTGGTAAAACCAAGTACCTGTTATATTATGTTTCAAAGAGGTAAAAAAGATCATGTTGAAACTTCGAGCAATAGTATATTAATCCATGCATTCATTTTTTTTCATCATTATTGTTTAAACAATGGCTAAATTCAGTTATAGTGTTCTATCTGATATATATTTTGAACGGAAAGATGAAAAAGACATTATTTTACTTATAATGAATAATCCATTCTTCAAAATATGCGACAAACAAGAAATTAAAATTCATAACTTAAAAATAAAAAACTTTTTAAATACTTTAAGAAAGCGGTACAATCAATGTTCCAGGAACAAGAAATTGTTTTACTCACGCAACCAAGAATGGCTAAGAAATAAACTTATTTTTAAAAAGCCATCAGTAACTACCACGGAAACTGGAAAAGGTGGTCGACCAGCAAAGCCAATTGATAATTGTAGTGAAAGATCACGAAGACGCAAGCTTAAACATATCAATGAAGAAGTTTCTTGTAGCATCATAAAGGATTCATTTCTGCATAAAATTCAACCATCGAAAACTAAAAAGAGTAAAATTGCTATCATTGAAAAAATAGTGGAAGCAAGCCCCAGACGCACAAAAAGTATTTTAGAAAGTATGCCGACACCAACTGAAGAAAATAAATTTACTCTAGAAGAATCATTTGCACTATTTTTGGATTTGAAAATGACTAAAAACCAATATACCGAATTGCGGAAGCGCAATCGAGATATAGTTTCTGCCAAAAAAGATTGCTTACCTTCACCAACTGCTTCATGATTTCTTTCGTTCCATTACTTTTAACAAAAACTTACTTTTAACAAAAACTTATTGGTTCAGAGCCGTCAACTAGTAGAGCTGCAGAGATAGATGTATGGAAGAATGAAATTCCCTCGTCAACAAAATTTTGTAGACCAATAAAGTTTGCTTACAAAAAAGAAACTAAAGATGTCATAACTAAAGAAGTTGGCAAAATAACAGATGAAATTAAAGAACTTCAACCAGTGATATTTGAATTTAATGACCAATGCATCGAAGTTAACTTTAAAATGTCACTTACAATGATCGATGGAAAACTTACACAAGCTTTAACCGAAACAAAGTCTTCGTCAAGCTGCATCATATGCCAAAAAACATCAAGTCAGTTGAGCCAACCACCAACACAAGACGATAGTTTTAATGAAGCATATGAATTTGGAATGTCACCTCTTCATGCTAGAATTCGTTTTATGGAGCATAGTCTTAAATTGGGATACGATTTGGAATTTGGCCCGTTAGGCGAAACAGTGAGAAACAACAAAGAAAATTTGGAAAAAAGAAAGCAAAAAAAAGATATTCAAGAAAAATACCGTGAGATAGGCCTTATAATTGACCAGCCAAAGCAAGGAGAAGGAAATTCTAATGATGGAAACACAGCAAGGAGATTTTTTTCCGATCCAGAAACTGCAGCTTCTATAACTGGAGTAGATTATGATTTAATACGACGATTTCAAATCATATTAGAAGTTATACCATGTAGCAAAAAGATAGATGCAAAAAAATTTGGTCAGTATGCTAATGAGACATCAACCCTTTATAACCAAAAATATTCTTGGAGACATATGCCAACCACAAAATTTTGTTCCATGGGGAACAAATAATTCAGCACAATATGCTTCCAATTGGAGATCTCTCAGAAGAAGTGCAAGAAAAAAGGAACAAAGACTACAGATTCTTTCGCGAGCACAATACAAGAAAAATTTTCAGATATTGTACTAATGAAGATCTTATTAATATTTTGTTGTGCACATCAGACTCATATATTTCCAGTATTCGACAAAAATGGAAATCAACCTCATTAGAGTTAGAGGAAGAAGCTAAACAACTACTGCAAAATGAAAATCAAAGCTATTTGGAAGAAATTTTTACTAATATTGTTTAATTAATACTAGTTTAAAGATTATAATTTGTTTCTAATTTTAGTATAAATTTTTATTAATTCATTTAAATAAAATATATGTGCACTTTAAATGAATAGTAGCAATTTTTGGAATTTTTGTCTGTGTTCGCATCACGTAAAAACTACTAGATAAACTTTAATTAAATTTTATGTCGAGGTACCTTAGTATATCGGTTCAAATATAGGATGCTTTTTCCTGTAAAAATATATAATTTCTCAAAGAAAATAGAGAAAAAGTAATGAAAGTCACAATTTTAATATTTCCAATAATAGTGCAAACTTGGCAGCACATTTTTTTTAGCAGGAAATTTTAAACACTTTTTACAGAGCTCTACAATATTTTTAGAATTTTATATAAATTTTCGAATTTTATATAAAGCCTATGATCCTGAGTAATTACCCAGGGATGGGTACCTTTATATAAAATAAATACATAAACCATATCTGAAACACTTAAAATTAAGGATTTTAAAAATATTGTAATAAAGGTGACAAAGTGGAGTCACAGCTAGTCTATAAATATAATAAAACTGTAACAGGACCATGTCTATGAAATATTTTTTGAAAATTTTGTTGCTAGTGCAGATAGTAATCGATGTGGAGTATAAAACACTAATTTTTGGAATTTTTGTCTGTTTGTTCGTCTCTCTGCCTGTGTACGTATCACGAAAAAACCTGTATCATCAAAGGTCCCTTTTAAATTTCGAAGACTTTTCAAAACTTTTAGCTTGAACAATAAAAAAAAAAACATTTTTTTATCTCGCAATTGATGCTTTAACAAAAATATCACCCCTTATCTATTTTTTCAAACAACTGATAAGACTTTGAATGATGTTGTGTTTCAATGTAGAATTCAAATATTTGCAAAATTTTCTTGATAATTGCAAAAGTAGCGAACAAGAAATCGAGAAAAGATCTTTTTAATTTTTTAGTTTTGTTACTTCTATTATTAAGAGTAATTTGTTCTAAAACAAAGAATTATTTATTAACAAAAATGATACCAGATAACTATCTATCTATCTGATGTTTTTTTCAGGGTTCCGTATCTAAAGGGTCTGTGTGCCTGTCAGCGCCTTCTATCTCTGGAAGCGTAAAAGCTTGACTTTTGAAATTTTCACAGAATTTTTATTGCTATGGCCGCTATAACAATTAATATTAAATTACCATTTACAATGGTTACCCCATAGTGATGTGGTTTTTGTACCATAATAGGCAAACACTTGAAATTTACACAGGGTATTTAGTATACCATAGAGACTACATATATGTATGTGTCCCCGTGCATTGTCTTGATCAAGGCGAATTCATACAACAAAACAACAACTTTGACATTCTACTAGCAGCTATAAAACAATGTATTTCTGACAAGACATTAGCAATAAAAGTAGAGCAAAACACAGTCAGCTGGGCTAACGCCTGCATTGGTATGAATTCGCCTTAGTCTTGATTGATGGATGGTTTTTTATACCAATATACTCGTATTCATGCCAAATGTGATTTACCCCCCGTTGTAAATATAATAGCAGCCACCTCACGAACTTTCATTCTCAAAATCGTTTAATATTATTCCTTGGATTTTATAGATAAATTCTGGCATCATTTGTCTTTGGTGGAGAGTCTCCATAGTATTTGTCAAGCCTTTTCTCTGATTTCGGTAAATTTTTTTGGTTAAAAATAATGATTAATTAATTAGCACACGAGGTTAATGAGGTTACCTGTTTTTAATGGCTGTCAAAAACAAACTAGTAGTTAAATAAAATTATCTAACTGACTTTGTATTTAACATTTTTGAAATTTAAGTAATTGTTTTCACTGAACTTTTTCCCAAATATTAAAATGTGTTAAATCATATTAAACATAAAGAAATCATAAAAAAGATTGGGTAATTTCTCATAGTTCACAGTGGTTTAAAAACGTTTTATTTTGGAAATAATTCGGTAGCTCATGATTAATCATGGTTAAAAATAATGATTAATTAATTAGCACACGAGGTTAATGAGGTTACCTGTTTTTAATGGCTGTCAAAAACAACAACAACAAAGGCGTTTTTAAATGGATTTGCGGACGGTCGGTCCCCTAGGGTAAAGGGGACTAGTGGGTACCTTGGGCATACATTTTATTTTTAATGTCATAAAAAGTTTATTTATAACTCAAATTTTGAGATTTTTTAAACTTGAAAATATCGAAAAAAAAAATATCAAAACTGTGCTTAAGAGCCTGGGACCTAATCGCCGCATTCGATATCGAGTAAACTATCGTATCGAATAAAAAATTCGATACGAGTCGAGTAAGCTAATTATGCCATTCGATAGGTATCGAATCGTTATTTATATCATATTGTAATAGAATAATAAAAAGTCAACAAGTGAACCAGAAAACACGGTTTAAAAATATTTCCTTTCGAATAAAATTACGATACTTTTCATGCGATATCGAGTGCCATGATACCAAAATGAAAAATTACGAGAGATTTTACTCGATATCGAATGCGGCGATTAGGCCCCTGATTTATCTCTTTTAGTTTGGGTAAAAATTGGTTTGACCCTCATTAACTTAATATTTTTAATGTAGTCGCCCTCTTGAATGAAATTTAGAATAAAATAGTACCAAGTTTTGTTCTGATAGCGCATTTCGTTAAGAACTTAAAAATCTCTGAATTGGACAAATGTAATAACTACCTTTTTTTTAGTTTTTTCGCCCAAAAAGATTGCATATTTTTTTTTTTATTATATAAATTAAACTTAATTCGGAACTAGTAAATTTTATTAAACTCTTTTAAAGGCAACCCATAGCAAATGCAAATAAAAGAAAAATTGGGCGTTAAATTGTAACGGTTCTCTCTCAAGCCCTATCCAAACATCTATTTTAAAACCTATCCTATTTTAAAACAAAATTCATTATTTAGTATATCCGGGTGCTAAGCAAGGACCGAAAAAAGTAAATAGAATTTTAAAGCTTAATTTCCATTTACTTTTTTTTTAAATAAGGATATCTCAGTCCGATCAGAACGTCAATTCAACAACAACGTCAATTCAAATTCTATACTATATTTAAAATCAAGTTATCGTGATATTTTCAATTTTAATGGTAAATAATATTTAAAAAGTGGAGCGCGAAAAATTTTGTTTACGAAAGATTTATCTAGAAATCATATACTTTTCTCAGATACCAATTACTTGTATTAAAAACATATCTTTAAGCTATTGGAGATCCATTAACCATATGTGCAAAATGTGTTTATATACATCTGTGTTTATAAACATTTTTGCGCATTTTTTCAGAATCACACATAATGTTTTTTAGGGTTCCGTACACAAAGTTTAAAAACCTACCCCTATTGTTTTCGCTACAATGTCTGTCCGTCTGTCTGTCAGTCAGAGCCTTTTATCTTTGGAACCGTAATAGGTAGACTCTTGAAATTATCACAGATAATGTATAGCTGTTGCCGCTATAGCAACAAATACTAAAACTTATAGGGTGTTCCAATAGAGAGGTGTTATTCACGAAAATGTGTTTATTTCTTGAACTGTAGGAGGCATACACTAAAAATTTACAAACAGCAAATAAAACTTAGTACGCTATATAAACAAGTCTAAAAAATAAACTTAAAAATTAAAGGGAGTTTCGATAGTGGTGTGATTAGCATGTATAAGGCCTAAGTTTTGAACCATAATAGGTAGACTCTTGCAATTTTCACAGATGGTGTGTAACTGTATCCACTATAACACAAATACTAAAACTTATAGGGTGTTCCTAAAGTGACGTGTTATTTGCCTTTATTTCTTAAGTTATAGGAGGCAACCACTTGAAATTTGCAGACAATAATTTAATCTATGTTCTCGTTATAAGCAAGTATTCAATATTAAACCTAAAAATTAAAGGGTGTTACGATAGTGACATGATTTGTATGTATATGGCCTAAATTTTGAACGATAATAGGTAGACTCTCGAAATTTCTATAGGAGGTGTATCACTATGGCCACTATAACAAATAGGGTGTGTCGACAATGACGTGATTTGCATAAAAATTGACTAATTTTTTAACCATAAAAGATAGACTCTTGAAATTTTCACAAATGGTGTATTGCTATGACCCCTATAAAAACAATAAAAATTTAAAGGTTTTTCCGACAGTGACGTCTTTTGCATGTATAACGACATATTTTTTGAACCGTAATAGGTAGACTCTTCCAATTTGTATAGAAGATGTGCATGGCAGCGTTATGACAATTACTAAAAATTAAAGGGCGTTCTGACAGTGACATGTTTTTCACGTATAGTAACTTATTTTTTTTAATAGTAATAGGTAGACTCTTGATATATTCATAGAAAGAGAATTGCCATGGCCGCCATAGTAAATAACAAAATTAAAGAGTGTTCCGACAGAGACATGATTTGCACGTAAATAGCCTTATTTTTTGAACTGTAATAGGTAGACTCTTTAAATGTTTACAGTATATGTTGTCCTTTGCCGCTGTAACAATTACTTATATCTAAAGGGTGTTCCATCAGTGACATGTTTTTCAAGTGTATTACCTAATTTTTGGAACCGCAATAGGTAGGAGCATGTATATTTTTATAGATAGTGTATTACCATGGCCGCTATAACAAAAATTGCTAAAATTTAAAGGGTGTTCCAACAGTGATGCAATTATGACTTTAATTTTTAAATTAAAGGGTGACTCATAAGACATGAAAAAATTTACAACTTGATTTTTTAAAGTTGTACTAAACATAGTACGGAACCCTACGTGTGTGAGTCTAGCTCGTGCTTGACTAATTTATTTATAATTTTTTTTGCGCTCAATTTATTCCGCTGTGAAATTTTTATGAAGATATCTTTAGTGATTCATGAGCTAATTATTATTTCCAAATTAAAACGTTTTCAAACAACTGTGAAGTTTTAGACGATCGTTCTTTGGGCGTGCACAAAGATTTTTATCACACAAGTATGTCCAAAACTAACTTCCAAAGGGTTCGTTTTGACCTAGAAATAATCTACTCTGAGGTGTGCCTCTCTCACAAAAGCTTTTCTGCGTGTCCGGCTTTCGACTGAGCTCAACAATTTGCCTTAGGTGGTTGCAGAAGTTGTGTATTGAAAATCACTCCCTCCATACAATAAAAGTGTTTACTTTATTTTGTTATGGTAGGGCTATTGCTTTCATTTGTTTTAAAGATACGAAATTCTTACTAACATTTTTGTTGTCTGCTTTTAATAAATTACATTGAAATTCATAAAGATTTTTTATTCGAAATTGTTTACAAAAACAGCAATAACAACAAAAACATGGGCTAAGTCGTAGAAGATGATTTGTAGTCAAGTGTGTACCAGGCACTTGAAAAAACGTGTAGTATGTCTTTTGCATAAATAATCAGTTTACATTTTATAATTTTTATATAAACAAATTATAAATAAATAAAAAATTTAAAAAAAAAATACTATACTGATCAATACAAAAAGTTCTTAACAAAAATGTTATGATAAATGAAAAAATTATAAAAAATATTAAATATTTATTAGGTGTTTAGTTACTTCCCATTTTAGATAAATTTATTAATTCTTCTTTACTAAATTAGGTTTTTTTTAATAAACAAATAAAAGTCAATTAAACATAGACTGACCATAAAACCAAGGACATTAATTTATTTTAAAAACTGTGCCCGCCACACGGCACAGAGGGTAATTTGCCCATTAGGCCAAAAATTAAATTTAAGAAACATAAAATTTAAGTACGCAGCTCGACAGACGACGGAATTCTGCATAGTATAGTGAATTTTCAAGGCTTTTGCTTAAGATTTGTTGTTTTGGGACCCTGTTAAAATCATATAAGTTGAGCAAATCGCATACGTTTTTATTACCTTTTTACAATTTTGAGAGATTTGCAATATATTTTTTTGTGGCTAAACGAATAAAGATTTTGTATTAATTATTATTGTATTAATTATTATTAATTTGTTTTTTGTGATTTTTATTTTAAATTTTTATGGTGTTATTTTTTTATTTGTGTACCAATTACTTTTCTTGGTACTTTGCAAGAAAAATATAAGAAAATTACAAATCTTTAAAGATGATTGTATTGAATTTTTTTTTTTAATTTTGTAAATTTTATTATGTAATTTTCTTACCTTTTTAACTGATTGCAAAAACAATAAAATGTTTTTTAACCCTGTACAATGATCCCCTATGATCTTCAGGTTGCTTTCACTTAAGGTTTGACAAAAATTTTATAAAAAAACAATAAAAACCAGCTGCATATTTTTTGTGGTTTTTAGAAAATTATAATAACATCAAACAATACACAATTTGTGGTTTACAGATCAGGCTAAAATCACACGTGTGATTGTAAATCACAAACCGTGTTTCTAAATAGGACTGTAAAAGCAAAATATTTCATTTATGGGAATTATTCCAGATACTAAAACAGGCTTGTCAAATAATTCGAAATTCGACCGAACAACATTTTTTAATAAAAAACTTTTTATTAGGTCTTTTCAGTAACTTTATTAAAAAGTAACTTTATTAAAGAACGCTTTACTAGCAAAAATTAGCAAGTAGACTAGGTGGCGTTAGAAACGACTTAAAACTTGTACTGATTTGACCATCAAATAATACCTTTGTAAACGTAGTTGTACTTTAATGGCAAATATAAAATAATCTCCCGTGTTAACCAATAACGACGCTTTTAAATAAGTTCAAAATGATGATAATCTCAAGAAAACCATAGAAACAAAATTTTAAGCAATCAAACAAACACAAAAGTACAACAATTTAAAACAAAATTAGTGTTTTAAAATATTGGGTAGAATGTACCGGAAAAAAGTACATTTATAATTTAAAAACAAAAAACCTAAAATGACAACCTAAAAAAACGAAATTTTATCGTTTGATACCGTCGCTAAATTAAAGAATAACAATACACCAACAAAATTTTATTTACTTTTATATAATTTTAACTGCTAAATACAGATATTTTCTTTAATACTGCAAAAATTTATTTTTCATACCGTTTTTCTAAAAAAATATTTTTTAAACTAAACCCCGAACAGCTGATTGACTAAGGCCCATTATTATAACTTGCCTTTAGCTAAAGTTAGGATTTTGTTAGAGCGATAAGTAGTTTTTCGTTATAATAATAAGGATAATGCTCATTGATATAACATGTCCTTATAGTACGTGATAGTTAAAAGTGGTTTTTAGCTTACTTTTAATAACGAAAAACTATTTATCTCTCCAACAAAATCCTAACTTTAGCTAAAGGCAAGTTATAATATTGGGCCTAATTCTTGCTACTAAAAATTTTACTGAAAAACACTTGCATGCAGTGTTGTCAGATTTTTTTTCACCAATTTCGCGAAAATCGATGAAAAAAATCGCCAAAATGGGTTTTTGTTAGATTTTTCTAAGAAATATAAATAATTTTTTCTTAAATTTTAAAAATATTTTTAATAAATCACAAAAAAAAAGTTTATTGAAATCGCTAAAATTCGACAAAAAGGGGGAAAAAAATCGCCAAAAATATATAAGTACGTTCAGATTTTAGTATTTATTTAAAACAAAATAAAATGATTAGAGAACACAAGAGAGATACAATTTTTACTTAAAACAATAATAAATTTATTGGTAATTTATTTGGTATATATGTAATTAATTGAATTCTGAAGTTAAAGATTTGTTATATAACGAATATGCTGTTCAGCCAACCCTCAACTTTGTTGTCATCATCCTCTTATTTTGGTTTTATTTTATGAGAATTGAAATACATAATAAGTGCAACATGAGCAATTTGTATTCATATAATTTATAATTAGTATCAAGAAAATTATTCTTTATTCTATTTCGCAAATGAGTTTTGGTGGAGTTCATAATTGAAATCCCTTTATGTATACAGGATTTACCAGCATCTAAAGTCAAAAATCAAGTAGTTTATTAACACACAAATTAATTTTTGAAGTCAGGCATAATTCTGTCTTATTATTTTTTATACATATTTTAATGTAGGGGAATATCGAAGCCGACCACTTTCTTTTCGCCTTATCCGTCCTCTGCGATTATAAGCAACCGAAATAAAAATTACGGCAACCTTACCCTCATAGAGTCACGTGCTACAAACACCCTTCAATCTTGACTTAAGTGATTTCAGATTGGCGACTGGTAACTGTCGACCTTTTTTCTCATCACGCAGCCTCTAGTAATTGCTAGCATATGTTCAAGGCTCAGGTCCCCATGGTATCCACTTTTAATAAGCTTCTACGAGTGGTCTTAAGTCTTATGCTAGCCAGTGCGGACATTAACACGTAATGTGCGCTTCCGTCTCAGCCTCTGAGAACTCTACTGGCCTTCCTGCCCATGCGTTCTTTGTCCACCATTCGAGCCTGCCTGGTTTAATGAGTCCATCATTGTAGGAACTTAGCTCGCATTATGCCATTATCCAGCGCTACTTTGGGTTATCATCCACAGAAATTCATAGCAGATCCTCCTTTTGCTGGTTGGTCTGCTGCTTCATTCCCAGCTGTGGCTATGTATCCTTTAACCGTCATCAATGTTACCCCATTAACCGTGGCGAGTACACGTTAACCTGCCTCATACGAAATAATGCATTTCTTTTTCCTCAACCTATTATTTTCTATTGTGGTTAATCAGCATCCAAAGGTATGTTAGGATTTATGAAAATCTTTGAAAACAAGGCATTTTGTTTGTGATAAGGAATTGCAACATTTTGAAATCGAAAGATGTTCGTAAACTTTAAAGTTTCCGGAAGTAATATCATCTGAAATAAAAAAAAGTGTGAAAATTCGCCAACAAATTCGCCAAAATTTTTAAAAATCGCCAAAAAGTAGCCATGTCGCCAAATCGAAAATTTGATCACCAAATAAGATTAAAAATCGCCACGTTTGGCGAGAAATCGCCATATCTGACAACCCTGCTTGCATGTAGTTTATTTTTCTCTAACATTTTTATTCTCTTGTTGTTAGTTTTTCGAGTTAATGAACAAGTATTAATACTTTTGAATGAAATGCAACACTGTTCTAACCGCCGTTTGAAATTTTTTAAAAAAACAATAACAACTCATCATGTCAGGGTTGCATTTTCCTCAAAAGTATTAATACTTGTATTATAGTGTGAAAAGCCCTTTAGTACTAATTTTCAGTTACTGAACAAAGCTATTTTTGAATGAACACTTTTCCAGTAACAATTAGTATTAATTTTCAGTTACTGAACAAAGCTATTTTTGAATATTTAAATTTTAAAAACTTTTTCTTATTTCCAAATAAATGTTTTTATAATCTTCTTTACAGCTAAAATGGATATGGACCCGGCATTGGCCAATTTCAAAGTACTGTATGTCTTAACCCAATTACTTGGTTTAACAATGATCATTTTAATGGGCAGCTGGATTGGCGTTCATTTGGGTGGCTTAGGAGGTACCAGTAATCCAAATTTGGAATTTAATTGGCATCCACTATTTATGACTATAGGCTTAATATTTTTATATGGCAATGGTAAGTATTTAAATTTTTCATTTAATTTAAGCCTTGATTTTAAGTTGATGAACGATTAGTTATTAGTTATTTATGTCCGGCCTTCTTGGAAGAAAGATTATTTTATTTGACAAACTTACTGCACATTCGGTTACTAACTTAAATAAAAATCAATTTGACTGAAATGCAGAAATTATATTACAATAAAATGATAAATATAAGGATACCTTTCGCAGTTACCTTTTTTTAATAGTGATATATCGATATGTTCATTTTATATAATCGCAAATCGATGATTTCTAATTTGGTTTCGTATTATGTTCTATTATTATGTATACAGTGGCAACACTACCACGGTGAGCGGTATAACATTCAGAGTGGTCGCATTATTTACAAGTCCAGCTCCATGTAAATATAATTATTGTTAAATCATTCTCATGACGATTATCTGTTCTAATGCATCGTTTTGTTTTTGAAGTAACTTCCAGATTAGGCTCTCCAATAGAAAAAAAACTATTCCAATGAAATTTGCATTTCACATCGGCTCTTTTAGTTGTCGTCCTTAAATACTTATTTTATCAGACTTCTTCCGAAAGAGTCGCTTTAGCAGTAAATGTGATAGTAAGCGACATTAGAAGGGGATATTCGAGGGAAAGCACTGTCAGATCCATAAATTCTAAGAAGGTGTTTCTCCCTGGTGGTGAACAGCATATAGTCACTTTTCGCCATCTTAATCAGATTCCTTGACTTTTCTTCCTTTGCTCGGATTTTACCTATTGACTGTGGTAGATTTCGGTGTTCTACTCCAGCTTCCTGCGGATCAAAGTAGCTTGAGTAGGGTGGTTATTCTACCAAAGGCGTCGAAAAGTTTTCTTGTCTGATATTCACTTCGAAACCAGAGGGCTCTGTCTCCATTCTTCGATCTTGAGGGGGAACCACAATTGTTCCCAAATCCTGGTCAGAGGAGACACCAATCCTAGCCTCATCGCAACCTCACTCCCCACAAAGGAGTCTTTCGACCATGCCTCGTAGCTTGTCTATTCACTCAAGCTTCGTTCGTATCTGTTCTTGCTGTAGGGTTATGTCTTTGTTAATGTCAGTCAGTGATACGTACCTCCCTGTTTTATCAATACTTATGTGACTACCACGTTAGACAGATTTAGTTGATAGTCGCACACCCTTATTATGCATCCTCCTATCCGGTATTTTGGGACACGCTCCGATGGAATATTTGACCACATCCAACAAAAAGTAGAATAAAAGTGCAACTCCCCAGCCAAAAATTACGTTTAATTAGAAGCAGGCTTGTAAGGGAGAGAGAAATAGACTCTCCCTTCCAACCTTCTTCAGCAGGGCATGATTTTTGTTTGCGATGTCCCTCTTCTCTTTACTTCACCAATTTCTTTATAAAAACTTATTAGCGAGAGAGATCTCTTTGTTTCACTAGATTTTATAAAGAAAACTTATTCGCTTACATACCTTCATCCTCGCAAGCGAGAGAGGATGCAGTTTTTTATTATTGTCTTACAATTATAGCATGCGCTTATTAGATGCGCTTATGAGAACCGCTTTTGAAAGACATGAGTTTGATTTTACTGCTAACCAAAACCCAATAATTTTTTGCTTGGTTACAATACAATTTAGTTATTCGAGGCCAAGCCAATGAGAGAGATACTGCTAAACTCTCGAAGCTAGAAAAACTAAACAGTTATGATCCTCTTTAAGAAGTAATGAAGATTTGGCGTGAGTGGCATGTCAACCCAGATCTTCTCCACTAAATTTAAGTGTCATTTTAAAGCAGATGTTATATTGACACTGATAGATTTTATCTGTCCGAAATATTGACTATCAGTCAATAACATACCTTCGCGAACCAAAATGATTCGCTTTACGCGTAAACAACGTTGAGAATAATTGCAAACTTAGTTTTAAAGTGACAACATTGAATTTTACTGAAAAATCATGTTTTCTGACGAGCCTTTCATTTCATCTCAGTGGCTATGTCAACAAACAAAATTGCCGCACCTGGAGATCGGAAAAACCTCACGTCATGAGCCATGATTATGGATATTTTATAGCATGAAATGGAATATATGTATGTACTGGAATATTCTCTAGTTTTAGCAGGATAGCGCACCATGTCAAACAGCTCATCAAGCAATCAATCTTTGGCGTTTTAACTTTCAAAGTCTTGCAAAATTGGACTGAAAGCATGAGCTACTGTGAATGAAATCGTGTTCCATAAGTAATGGGATCTTATGTGGTGGTTGCTTTAGACAACATATAAAATAAATTATGATCTTTACACTTGTTTTGTGTTTAAAATAAAAAAACGTTTTTGCACTTGCCGTTCAAACATCATAAAATGTGAGTGACACACTCGTAAACGTCTGTAGGTTTTATGTTAAACCTAAAAATATCAAGATGGTAATGAACGAATAAACAAAGAAAGAAAGATTCGTTCTAAAAGGTGTGTTTGATGATGGCGATTGCGCGATTATGGTTTCGTAGGTGATGTGAAGGTGCAGTTAATTTGCAATTGTTAAATTTTAATAAAGGTACGCACATATGTTTTTTTTTTGTTTAACTTTGATAAATTAGTATGCCAAAATCGATTTCAAAACTCTTTTTATTTTTAATCCACTCACATGTACATATATATACATATATATGTACATATTAGGTAGACTTTTTTTGTTTTGCTAATCGTAGTTAAGTATGCACAAATATTGGAACGAGTATTACTTAATTAAAATTCTTAAGTTGTTGCAACACTTGCCTTATTTGACGTAAGTAAGTATTATGTGAAAGAATTAAAATGTATACTAAAAAAGTGAATTCGGTTCGATTTAACCTCATTTTAAATACACGATTTTAATTAGGGATGCATGCGATAGCGATATATCGGCTATTGTATCGGCGATATATTTTTTGTCGAAATCTATACATATAATAAAATAGTAACTCATTTCCGTCTGTCTGTCTGCTTTTCATTTGTGTTCGCATCACATAAAAACTACTGGATGGATTTTAACAGAATTTTGTGAGGAGGTAACTTAGCATCCTGATTCCAATATGGCATACTATCTCATTTCCAAGAGAAAGTGGGGAAATAGCAGTAAAATAACGTAATTTCCGGTTTAAAGGTACTGAAATATTCGGTTTAAAACTGGGATATTTTAAACACTGTTGCAAACCTTTTATTTTTGTATTTGATTTGTATTTTTACTTTGTGGAATTACAATGTTATTAAAATACTTTAAACACCTTTAACAGAGTTTTACAATAATTTTTAGAATTTTTTACATATTTTATAATTTTATCGAGAGATAAACCATAACTGAAGCACTATAAAAGTAAAAGTCTTACAATTGGTGTGAAATACTTGTAAAGCAAAATTGAGCGAAATATTGTCAGGACGCCCACGACATGGCGGGCACAGCTAATAATAATATATTTACATACATTGCAGTCATTACGACGTGTGATTGATTGCAGTACAAGTTTGTATGAAAAGGAGTGGAGTGATGAATAGTTTATTTCGTAGATGGTGCAAAGTCGATAACCAGTGCCACTGCTAAGTTATCTGACGTCATTCCGATAGTTAAAAATCTTCCAAAATGGTTAAAAAACATAATTTGCATATCAGAATCGCAAAAATTAACGGCTGTCCTAATACTCTCAAAAAGTGTGGATAATAATGAAACCTATAGTTCAATTACAATGCTTGGCACTTCTAAACATATCGCAAATTCCCCGGGGCATATTGTCTTTTTCACTTTTAATACCTTGACGCCAATGCATCCGGGGTATATGGAGCATTAGATTCCGAGGATTGTACGAAGCCTGAAACTGAAAGATAAGAATCTTCGAAGTCTGATCAGAGTCCAAAGTACTGGTACAACGGGAACCGGTAGCCCCACAGGAACGATAAGTCTCTGTATCCGGTTGTTTGGACCTAAATCGCAGAAAGGGCAATTTATTCCGGTGTGCTCTTGCTGTTCAACAGATGCCACCAATCGTGTGGCGGATGTTTGGATGGTCTCCATCTCCTAAACAAGGAGTATGGACATGTTACAATTTTTTACTAAACTCACAATCTCTATTTAGAAAAACTACTTATATAGTGTAATAGTAGGGACCCTAGGCAACACTTTTCATATGGTGGTATATGATGCCATCTCTTCATTTGGCCACTTTAACCAAAATATTTTGGAAAAAGAAAATTACTAACTGTTGTTCAAGAAAAATAATATGAATTTATGTTCGTTTATCTCAGTAAGGTTTTAAATTGCTGAAATATCATTATTTGCAAAAAAAGTTGTTAAAAATATTTTTAAATTGTTGAAAAATTCATATTTTAGTGTGTAAAACGTTACGCCATATACGTATTTAACTTCACACTTAAATATGTTTTACGTAAGTCGTTACGTCAAAAACGAATATAACTGACATATTTAACTTCACACACATTTCGAAGTCAGGTTACCTGACGAATGTGCCTTGGTTTTGCGTTAGAAATTGTCAAAATCTTTCACATGTGAGCCATTCACAATAGTGTGGAATATTTTTAATGCAAAAAAAATCACAAGCATTTTTTTCGAAGTTTAAAAATGTAAAAATTCGGAAATTTTCACAAATTTATGATAGCAATTGTTCACAGAAATTTTATTCATGATAAGACTGATTATTAACGAAAATTTAGTTTTTTTTTGGTCTTTTTCTAGGAAATTTTTTTGTATGTAATCTTTGTAATAAAAGTAGTAAAACTTTAGCTGTTGACAAAAATTTTAAAAATATAGAAAACGAAGTGGTTCTAATCATCAGATTAGATACAAAATTAAATTTAGTAACGATTACGGCTATACACAATTGGCTAAATGGGTATACACATGACCGAAAATTCACAAATTCACTTTGAGGCAGAAAAGTAATTTCCGGTTAAAACTCTAGATTTTTACAAACGATTACTTAACTCTGTCGATATTAACGATTACTTAACTCTGTAAAGTTTTTTTGTAGCAGAACATTACTTAAGCGAGCATTCCTCGATTTTGATTTGCAACCTTATAATACTTGCCCTAATTTTAAATATGATAATAAAAAGCACATAATTACAAAATTTATACTATGTATGACTGCTAATACAATCAACAACCATAAAAATTATAATTTGTTTTTAAATTTTTACCCCCATTTATAAGAAATAATTAATTTAATCAGTTACTAACATTTGTTTTTGCATTTGTTTTTCTTTAAATGTTTTATTAACCACCTTTTAGCCATTTTGGTTTATCGTGGCTTCCGTTCAACGCGCAAGAAGTCATTGAAAATTGCACATGCTGCCATACACATGGGCGCATTTATATTAACGGTTATTGCCCTCAAAACCGTATTTGATTCACACAATTTAGCCATAGATCCCAAACCGAACATGTATTCGCTGCACTCATGGTTGGGTCTATCGGCCGTCATACTCTTCTGTTTGCAATATGTTGTTGGCTTTACGGCATATTTAGTGCCAGGTGCTAAGGAATCATTGAGAGCTGCCATCATGCCATTGCACATATATTTCGGTCTATTTGGTTTTGTATTGGCAATTGCTTCGGCTTTAATGGGCATAACTGAAAAGGCGATATTTTCTGTGTAAGTTGTTAAAAAATCTGATTTAGTTTAGTTTTGTGAGCTTGTTTGTTTGTTTGCATGTTTCTTTGTCTATTACGATTATTATGTTTTAACTTTCATTTCAGTGCGGGTTATTCAAATTTGCCTAGCTCGGGCGTGATAGCCAATTTGTGTGGTGTTTTGTATGTCATCTTTGGTGGTTTGGTCATTTATTTAGCTACAAATCCCGCTTTTAAGAGGAAACCCATACCCGAAGATACCGCTTTGTTAACAAATGGTGCTGAATAAAGCGTTTTGTTTCTATATGTTTTAATGTTTTTTTTTATGTTTTTATATAATATTTTAATTTAAGTTCTACATCTTTAAGTTTGATCAACAAGTTTACAAAGAACAGCTCAATTTTTTACGATATACAAATACATACATATATATTTTTTATATAAAATTAAGTTAATTTTTTTAACAATAATAAAAAAAATTAATTTACTAATTTTGACAAATGTAGTTTTTGCTGACCCAATGGTGCACAAATTTAATGGCGCTAAAAAAAAAATAATGTAATAATATATTTTTTTTTTGTTTTATATATATAAATATTTTTATTATTTTATATTAAAAAATATAAAGACATTTATTTGTAAATGAATTTCATATATTTACAAAGTTATTTTATTTTATTATATTTAACATCTGCAAACAATAATTAATCTCTCTGATGTTGCTAAAGTCACAAGTTAAATTATTTATACATATATGAACATGTTAAATATTAAATAATATATATACAAATATTTATGTGTATTAATATACCTATTTACAAAATTATATTTATGTACATTATTCTAATATCAAATTATAACAATAAAAAAATGAAATATGCCTACGTAAACTATCAATAATTAATAATAACCCTTATTCTAGTTGGCGACGGCAATATTAAACGATGTCGTTTTTTATAGTTTGTTGTAAATCGGTATTTCCGTTGGCAATATTGTCATTTATCCATGACTGGCAACATGTGTTTGGTATTTTCTAAGAAAATGTTTACATCAAGGCATATTCATCAGGTAACCTCACTAAGAAGGGGAAATATTGAGGCGAAAATTTTTAAATTTTTTTATATGGATTTTGATAGTTCAACTTCCATTTAAGGGGAAAAATTGTAAGTTTAACTGTCAAAATCCATATAAAAAAATTGATTATTTTCGCCTTAATATTTCCCCTCTGTAGTGAGGCTACCTGATTAATATGCCTTGGTTAACATGTAAATATAATTTGTTGATAGTTTTAATAGAAAAAATTTAATTATTTATTTTTGTTTCTTATGTTTCATTTAAATTATTTGTTCAAATTGAAAAATATCCTTTATGAGTAAAATACAGATGTTGGTGTTTTTTTTTATTTGGCTACAATGTATGCGAGTCCGTACATCAAAAGATGCAGTTCGACTTCCTTTTTATTTTAGCATGTGTCATGTTGATCTTCATCCATACTTTGGATTAGCTTTCCATGTCATGACATTCAAAGTTTTAGACAAAATTTTGACATCATTACGACTTTTAATTTACCACTAACTTTTTACTTGATGATATTTTAAAGATGTTAAATTTTTCTTTGAGATGTTTTCCATCGGAAATAGAAAATATTTGTATGTTAATGTAAACATCTTTATTTTAATTTATACACTTTAATTTTTTCATAAACCTTTTTAAAGAAAACGTAAACCAAAATAAATTATTTGGTTCAAGGATTTGATATGAGTGGTGTATTTTATTAACTTTATCGATAAACTGGCAATGTCGTCACACCATTGTTAGGGAATACCAAATTTACATTGATGTTGTGTTAAAGTGATGTTGCTTCAAAATCGACGACGATGTTGCTGACGCCAAACAGAATAAGGGTGAATAAAATTATTCAAATTGACGAGAAATGAGAAAAAAAAATATTTTTTGTTTATCAGGCAAACAACCAGTTAAGGCCATGAATTCACTATAATACTCAGCCTTTCCATCTGTTAAAAACGGCATGTGTGCCAGCGTTGCCACAAAGAAAAATATATTTCTACCAAAGTTATCCCTAAAATCTACCAAAACCTTCAAAGTATTAAAAAAAACTACCAAATTTTTTTTTATAATCACCCTTATTCTGTTTGGCGTCGGCAACATCGTCGTCGATTTTCAGGCAACATCAATGTTAATTTGGTATTCCCTAACAATGTTGTGACGACGTTGCCAGTTTATCGATAAAATTATTAAAATTCACCACACGTATCAAATCCTTGAACCAAACAATTCATTTTATTTTATGTTTTCGTAAAAGGTATTAAAGGGTATAAAACAAAGTGTATAAATCAAAATAAAGGTGTTTACATTAAAATAAAAATATTTTCTATTTCCGGTGATCAGAAGAAATCTCAAAGTAAATTACCTGATGTAAATCGAAAATTTTGTCTAAAACTCTGAATGCCATGAAATAAAAGCTAGTCCAGTATGGATGAAGATCGACATGACACATGCTGCAATAAGGAAGTCAAATTGGATCTTTTGATGGACGGAACTCACATAAATATTTTAGCCCAAAGTAAAAAAACACCAACATCTGTATTTTACCCATAAAGGATATTTTTTAATTTGAACAAATAATTAAAATAAAATAAAAACAAAAATAAACAAATTCATTTTTTTTTATAAAAACTAACAACAAATTATATTAACATATGTAAACTTTATTATATTTTTAATTTGTGTTATTATTTTGTTCTACACAACACCAAAAACACTGACGACAATATCAAAGCCAATTTACGGCAACATCAACGTCACATTTTCTTACAAAATACCAAACACATGTTGCCAGTCATCGATAAATGGCAATATTGCTAAACTATAAAAAACGATGTCGTTTAATATTGCCCTCGCCAACTGGAATAATAATAATAATAAAAAAAAAAAAAAATAACTGGGTGAATAAATTAATTGTATCCGTTGTTTGCAACTTACAAATTTGTCTGCTTTGGTTTTATAATGTCATTTACTATGATTTCTTTCATTTGTAAGTACCCTACAAGCAAAATGGTAGTCGACTACGAAAATAACGCACTTAAGGTTAACTTTTATGGCCTAACCAAAGTATATTTATATCAAGTAAATGCAAGTCTACAACAAGTCCAACATTAGAACAACAACAGGCATTTACTAGGTGTCAAAAGCAACTCAACTCAGAGATGGCAAAGTGGGGACAATTGCACTTTTTTGTAATACAAAACTTAATAGCAAAAAAATTATATTACAGTGATCAATCTGAATTAAAACGAGAATTCATAAAAAGTTTGTTAGGTGCAGCTTAAATCAGACAAGCAATATTTCAAAATTTCGTTGGCCATCCCTGATGAAACAAAGGAAAGTACAAAAAAATATATCAGGCATGTTCCAGAAAAGTTGTAGAATGAAAGTTAAATACGATTTGAAAAGTAAACTTTTTATTTTTCATGTTCTGCAACAGTAGTGGTTTGGTTTTATGGGTGTGAAAATAAATTAGAATTTAACTAGCAAAGACAAAAACCACATTTCTAACAGAGCTCACTTTGCAGACAACAGAGCACTGTTATTCTTAAACCATTCACTGTAATTATATATCCCATTATTTTGGAGGCTACAACTTGGAATCGGGAAAAGTTCCACCTAAAAAACACTTGGGAATGTTGCTCCGAGGGATACTTTTTTGAACTAAAATATTGGAATTTTCAAAATAACTTAAGAAAGGAAGATTAGTGGTCAATAATAAAAAAAATGGGGATGGGCTGTGTATAACACACCATATACATATGGTGGTCCTGGGAGTACTTAGTGGACCTATAGTAGTGGGATATCTGAAATAATTTTAGAACTTGAAAAAAGCTGAATTTTTAAAAATATTTTTAAAAATATATTAAAAAATGTCTTGGGAAGATTAGTGATCAATATGTTGCACAGTGGGATTTGTTCATACAATGTTTGGCAAAAAATATAAGGAGTGCCCGTAGAATGTTGAAATTTTCCTCTGAGCCTTTGACTAGCTCAATTAAGAAAAATATAAAGTTTTATCAAAATTGGCCATGCCCATTACCCACCGCCCGTAGAACCCAAAATTTATTTTAGGCCCAAAGTTTTTGAAATTTGCCACAGAGCCTTTTATTACCTTAATTAAGAATTAAATAAAGTTTCATTTAAATTGGCCACGCCCACTGCCCACCGCCTATAGAACCCAAAAGTAATTATTTTATAAATAAATTTCAATACATGCATTTAAATATAGACTTTTATTCATCATCTATCATATCATCAAGTTCCAGAACCTGTTAACGTGGTAAACATCTAATGCTACTTATAAAAGGATATGAGGATACTAGAAGTCGATGAAAAAAATCTGTATTTGTTGCAACTCTATCACACTTTCTGGAGAACCTTAATCTATAATAATCTTTATTTCAGAAAGCATTCCAATAGAAAGTATTGCCGCATCCATGATATCCTTTCAGTGTATCAGTATTTTGTGTACTGTTACTGGGATATAATACCAACTATATTCTTTAACAAAAAGTTTTGCTGTATCTTGAGCAAAATTCTTGAACTTCAAGGAATTAACTTTTTTGCCACTAGTTATTATTTGTAGTATAATGCGAAATCGATTAATTAGTTGCTCCACTACACTAGTCACTTCGCCAACAAGTGCGGAGTTAGAAAAGAAACGCCTGGACGTATTTCCATCGTTAGTAGATTCAGTTCGTTGTTGAACTGCATCCACTCGTATACCCATCTGTTCCTTTAAGGCCTTCTGAATTCGAATTTTTTTTTTCAGTTTTAGACTTTTGTGTTCGTCCTTGAGCGCCGGCCATCTTTCAAATGGTTTGTTGTAGGCAATATGAAGTATGCACTCCATAAATTTTATGCGAGCATGTAAGGAGGAAACCCCCATTTTGGTGCTTCACCATCAATAGCTTTGCTTGAAACTAAATAAGGATTATTCATTGCAATTAGTGAGTTCGTAACTCAGTTCACTATATAAAACAGAAAATAAACTCATTTTATTAATATCTTTTTCACTTCTCTATTTGCTATTTTAAAATTGTAATTTAATTTTGTAATTTTTTAAAATTAAAAATTTCATGTATTTGGAAACAAATTTTATGATTTTATAAAAGATTATTAATTATTTAAACTTTTTTTTAATTGATAGTATGGAGTCTTATCTTTCATTTTATTATAGCGGGAGCACGACCGAGCAACCTTTTTTTCTTCCAAGGAAGTTTGTAATCAAGGCACGTTATAGAACAAATTTTATTCTATCATATCTTTTAAACCGTATGCGCGAACTTTATAATTTTTTTTTAAATACGCAGAAAAGCATATAGTTTTAAAAAATCACTATTTGAATGAACGTTTTTTTGGCATACAATTTATGGATTCTTCATACTGAATCAATTTTCTACAAAACTGCATTATTACATTTTTAAATTTTATGTGTCGAAAAAATTACTTAATTGCACAAAAAATCCCTCTGTGTGTTGGTGTACTTCTTTCTCGTGTAGCATTTCTCCTTCATTATGAATTTTTTTGTTAAAATTTATAAAACGACGCGCCTCAGATTTTTGTCTCATTTCACAATAAAATTCAAAAGTATTTTCAAACTACTACTTTTTGTGTAAAAATAGTTTCTAGAACATGGTAATTTACTACGAATTAATGTTCAAAAACAAAACAGAAATGAAAGGTAAAAAATAGAATGCAGAACACCAAAGAGTCAAAATGAAGTGAATACAAATTACTTTTACTTCAAAGTAAAATCCAGAACATACCTGTATATATTTGAAATTTTTTTCAATTTTCTTCGAATTTACTTTTTCCAAATACAATGGCTCTATAAAAAATGTAAATAAATTTTGACACGTAGAAACAAAACACAACAAAACGAAACGAAAAATATCAGCTGAGCTGACGAATGTACTTGATATACATAGATATACTTTGGGCCTAACTATACGCTAATCTCCCCAAAAATAAAATTATTTTTGACAATTTTGTTTTAAATATTTTTTAAAATTATAAAATTAATATTTGTGTCACATCCCTTGCGTTCTTTTGTGTTCTTAAATTATGATTATTTGGTAGGAAATATCTTACTGACTATCGAGCATTTCATGTATTAACACTTTTAGTTAAGA
Source organism: Phasia obesa (assembly GCA_949628195.1). Lineage (NCBI taxonomy): Eukaryota > Metazoa > Arthropoda > Insecta > Diptera > Tachinidae > Phasia > Phasia obesa. The sequence continues at coordinate 31,957,348 of OX451217.1, forward strand.
AGCCTTCAATCAAAGATGCAGGAAATAATAATAAACAGGGAAAAAGTTTATTGCATATTTTTACAAATTCGCTTTATAACTGACATACATACATACATATATATATATATATATTCAGTTTATAGCTAACTAAAAATTGACTAAATTTAAACTAACTTCTAAGTAGTCAGTAAGACAAATGATTACACCTTAGGACATCACAATGTTAAAAAAGTCAGTTATTTTTAATAAAAATAATCCAAGTATCAACTACTACTGGTTGCAAAATAGTTAGCCTTATTTTTAAACTACAATAGGTAGAGTCTTAAAATTTTTACAAAAGGTGTATTGCTATGGCCACTATATTAAAAGTTACTAAAAATTAAAGGGTGTTTCGATAGTGACGTGTTTTGTAATTTTTTTAAAATCATATAATAGCAACCTTAAATTAAAAATAAATAAAAGGGGCTCCATAAATGACAATCAAAAATTAATATCTTATTATGTATTGTAGTGAAAAATTCCAGTCTTTGGTGCGAATCGAATCCACAAACCGCGGACTAATAGACTAGCACACTATATACTAGCCCATCGAAGCACCCAATAGTTTACACCATACTCAATGGTGACAAGCACGAATGCAGGTTTTCCAACATGAAATTTATAACGTCAAAATATAAATATTTCCTCTCTGTTTCTCAACAACAAATATGAAAGCTCATAGTGAAACCAACATCCACAAGTTTTTTTTTAGATATTTTTAAGGACTATCTAAAGTTAAAGAATCTTAACATTTGTGTTAAAAATACAGATATGACATGAAAAATGTGTATAGTCGAGGTTCCCAACTCTAGGGGGTTCATGAACTAGTGGTTCATGAGCTACCGAATTATTTCCAAAATGAAACCTTTTTCAACCGCTTTTCTTGTATTAAAGGAGCAGTATGCTTGTGGTTAGTGTTATATTAACAGCATTGTTTATTTTAAACATTGGCGATTAGACACTGTTCAACAATATATCATTTGTTTAGGGTTTTCTCAAGGTAGGAAAAGTAGTTCTTTGCAACTTCTTACAACTACAACTAAAATTGGTATAAACTAACCACGGCATAGAGGACTATTTAATAAAAAATGTAAATTAAAATTAAGTGCTATAATTTCTTACTTTTTTAAGTTAAAATAGATTAATAAAATTTCTTAATTTGTTTTATAATTAAAATTTATATTTTATATTAAAACAACAAATGAAACTATAACAATTAAAATTATGTGTGTATTGTACAGAGAAAAGAATACTTTTTTCTAAAATTATTACACATACAATTATTCATTATTGGTAAACATTGTAACTTTTGGACTTCTTAGTTGATGTGGTACGAAATTGAAATTTTCATCAATACCAATAAAATATGTGGGTATTTCACCACATCCCTTTACGTAAGTCATGCCACGGTAATTACACTGTATATTATATGAGCGCAAAACCTCAGCAGTTTCTTCAGTTACTTGTATATTACCGGGTAAGCCGGTTGAGTCCATACGCGAAGCCATATTAACGCAATTGCCCCAAATATCATAGAGGGGCTTAGAAGAGCCAATCACACCAGCCATTATAGGTCCATTACTTATGCCTGTTTGAGAATGATTAAAAAATCTTTTTTTTTATCATTAAAAATACTCACCAATTCTTAATCTATCATAGTTCGAATCACGGTCTTCCCATTGTAGATTTTCCAAGTTAAAGGAATTTATTGCTTTCATCAGTTCCAAGGCAAATTGAGCCATTACATGAACCACATAACTCTGTCGGGTCGAAAATGTGGAATGTCGTCTTGTATATCTGACAGCTTCTTTTGAGGTGGATGGACTCGCATTATTTAAATTTCGTAAATTGGCTTTAAAGAAATATATTGCTTTAAATAAATATAATCTAATGTACATAACTTATATGTACTTATTTGTACTTATATCGTTGGCTTAGTCAGCAAATGTGCTAAGACCACTTTTAATGAAAATTAAAATTTTATTGTATAATGATTATATAAATCTAAATAAGTAAATCCTTTCCAACAAAAGAAACTACCTTTACGTGATTTGTTTCTTGTTTTCTTGTTAAGTCAACAAAAAAAATATATATACATATATAAAAATTAAAGCACGTCCTAAAACCATCTGCAAACAACACAAATTTTTACATAAATTTCTTTAGTGTGAATCCTCTTTAAGTAATAGTGACTCATATGTTCACATACTTTTTTTGGCAATCTAATAAGCCTTGTTTTATTCAGCAGCCCAATATAATATTACTATAGAACAAACAATTCTCGTAAAAACTAGAACCCTATGATTTTTTTTATGTGAGGTATGACTATTATCAAGACAAATATTTGTCAGGTATAGACACTAGGTAACGGATTGTTTCCGACAATATGTTAGTCTGTGTGAACGCGAATAGAAAAAACAAAAGAGAATTCCAGATGTTTCTCCTCCGAATGTTCACCCGTCTAAACTCGGACGTGGATACAAAACAGGCTAAAGGTTGCAGAAGATTTAATTTGGAATTTTACAATTATTTGTATTTAAGCAAGATTAACTTAAGAAGGAAACTACGTTTGCACATCTAAAAAATAAAGATATTTTTTTAGTTAGTTGTTGTCTCTAGTTTTTGTCTCTCCTAAAAAATCAAAAAAAGGAATTAGCACATTTGCTGAGTAAGCCAAGGATATGTATCCTTTGTTTTTGTTGTTTTGGTTATGAGTCAATCACAGCTAAGCGCTGAAACATATGGATACTTAAGTTCCAATAAGCTATTTCTGCTTTCAAAACACGGACCGATATCTAGAAGGTCCAAGCGGCTATGTATGTATGTGAGTGAAATCGGGTAGAATTGACATCTTTATACGGCTGAACTGATTTGAATAAAATTTGACATATAGCTAGAACCTTACGTAGAAGGTAAAATAGACGTACTATTTCTAGCTATAATTTTTATATGGCTGAACCGAACCGAACCAGGCCTAGGCTTTATTTACAAAACTTGGATTTAGTAAAAGAAATGGCGAAAATGACAGTTAATACAAAAAACACGAGTTAAAGAATTTCGGTCATATTCCTAAAAAATATTTTTGGTTTATCAATACAATTTTTTTTTAATTAACTTTTTATAAATCAAAAATATATTTTATAAATTTGGTCCTTTGTATATGGCAATATCCAAAACCGATTTCATTATTTTTTTTAATAGGTTTCAATGTACATAGATACGAAATAATTAAATGTTTTAATTCTTCAAAATTCTTCAAAATTTTTTTTTTCAGTGTAAAGTGGACAACCATTTTACCGGTGCTGACAAAGATTTTAAAAATATACTCGGACAATGCCTGTTAAAAAAACTAGTAATTTCATATATACATTATTAACCTACAACTTCTGAAATTAAATTGTGGTCCAGAAAAACTTAGAGTATTAACATGTTGAGAACGTGCTACATTTAATCCACAAGCAGCCATATAAGTCCAACCAGCCATTTTAATTTTTTCCACTTTAAACACACCTTCCGCTTCAAAGCGTTTGAGCTGTAAAAGGTTTAATTTTAAATATAAAAATTCAACTACAACATGCACCAACAACTTACCACTGCATCAAAGTCACAAATCATTTCGTTGAGCGGCCTTAGGCCGATGCTTTCAATATTATAACTTTTAATAGAAGCAAACATAACGGCAACATTATCATATTCCTCGTAATATAATTCATTTTTCATTCGTTTTTCCAAATAGATATCGGCTGTAGAAAACAATAGAAATAAAAATTAATATTGAAATTCAAAACTTTTATTTTTAATTTAATCCTAGGGGGTGGGGAACTAGCACGTGACTAGTTATTAAATGTTAGGGTTCTAACACTTCGAGTTCTAATACTTACTGTGAAAGAGACCTGTCACTTCAAAATAGTGGATGATGTTCTAGGAGGGGGTCAAAAAAAATTTTGATTTTTTTGGTTGCATACAAAATCTTCTCAGATTTGTTGATGCTATCCGAACTAATAAAAGCAACAAAGAACTTTGCCTTTTATAAACTTTTATGGTAAGTAACTTTTTTAGGTTGGTGCGTTATTATGTATATCCGCAATATTGAATAACTTTTTTCTTCTTAAAGGGTCTTCCAGTATGGATTTCTGAACTTTGACAGTTGATAGCGGCGATATTGTTAAAGCTACATCTATCGAATTGGCTCTCATTTATTCAGTCTGATTTGCAAAATCGTAATGGAAGAATGCTATTTTAGTGCAGATGATAAATTTGTCCATATTTAACCTCATACCACATTGGATGTTCTTGAACGAGCGATTTTAGTGCATGGAGATCTAAGTCGCAGGTATATACGAATGAGCCACAAACCACAGCGGCCGGAAAGCCAACATAACCATGCCATCAGTCAAACTCAGCTTGATTTATATGCAAATAAAAATAAATCAGGGGAAAATATCCATCCATTGCCCTAAGCCCACTATTTGCTTCAGCTAAAGAAAACGGTCTTGGAAGAAGTAAAAAAACGAACTGGTTTTTTTAACCAGAAGATACAAAATTTCGGTGTTTAGGCAACGAAAATGGGCAGCGTTAGCCCGCGAAAATTGAACAGACCTCGCATACATGGTGCATTAGGTGTACACGACGGTGATAAAGACTATTTTACGCATTGTTCATGGAATGTGAAGGACACTGAAGTACAGCTCGCTCTTCTAGGCAAGATTCAATGCGTGTCTCGCGGTCACCGGTGCAATGAGGTCAACTCCTCAGACCAGTTTGGGGACAATGTTGGATCTTACTCCTCTCAAAGTATACATCAAATACGTATCTGCCTAAAGACTCAAGTACTTAGGCGAATTAAGGAATAGTCGTATTGGACCCATGGCCAACCCATGTCAATTGGTTTGGTCTGGCTAAAATTTTTTTAAGTTATAATTTCTATGTACTAGACAAACAATTTTCAAAATTCCGTAAACAATTCTTTTCAAAAAAGAAAAACATACGAACAATTTTGAGAAATTTACCAATCCGAATTTAAACTGCTTACAATCAAACCCAAATCAACACGCAAAAAAATATGCTAAAGGCTTCTTTCTACTTACCCACATGGGTTGGCAAAATATTGTTAACCAGCAGTGATAAAGAAGCACTTGCAATTTCAGAATTTTCTTGTTTCTTTTGTAATTGAAGTCTCAAACTGAAAAATCATAAAAAAAAATTATTATTTTTTGCTTTATCTTCTATTAGAATTCTTAGCCATACTTACTTAAAATCCACTTTCGATATAAACTCCGTATGACGGTCCATTAAATAAAAAATAACCAGTGTAACTAGTATTACCAATAGATGAGAATATTCTGCTGGCAGTCCAACATTTGTCGAAGGGCTGGCCTTATACATAATAGAGTATCTGCCAAATATAACAGTGCAATAAGTTGCTGTTATTAAAATACCCAAGGCAAGTTTCAGCAAAAAAGGTATGCGAGAGAAAAGAAACATCATGATAATAGTCAACTCTAGGCTTTGGGTTATGCCCTGTGGATGTAATCAATATTAATTTGAAGTTGTCAAAAGTTATGCTACTACACAATTCAGAAATCATACCCATGTGTCAAAACTAAATTCACAATTTCGGCTACTCTTGGCAAATTGTTGAAAATCTCTGGGAGTTTCCAAATGAATGTCATTAGGACTTATCCAGTGTTTGCAGTCTAACTGAAAATGTTTAATTGCTATTAAATTATATCTGCAAACATTTATAAATACTTGTAACATTTTTTTTTGTACCAACTGTATAAATGTGGCTGAACAATAAATAAAAATTATTAACAAATAAATTGTTAAACGGGCTGTTATACTGCTTTGCATATGTTTGGAAGCTTTAAAGGCAGACGCCAGATAAGTATTTGTCGGTGCCGACTGTGGCGACTCTGCGAAAAATATTATCCACATTTTTTTAAACCAAGTCAAAACCAATAAGAAGGTCAATATCACTATGTATAAGGCATTGGAAGTCCAAAAATTTGTCGATTGTCTAAAAAAATCTTTTCCTTAGTTTAAAAAATTTATAATTATTGGTATTTTTTTTAACTTACGATTTATTTATCGATTGTATGCCTACAATACAAAAAAATACTATGAACGCCATAGCCACACTGTATTTTAACATATCATCGGGTTCTTTCAAAAACTGCACTTCCCAATTCAAATCCTTGTAGTATAGAAAAAATGAGGATATATTGCGCCGAAAGTTTTTTTCTTCTAATATATCCTGTGTCGAACGTCTCGATGTTGTAAATCTTGTAAATAAAAAAATGTATTTATGTATGCGTTTTTTAATAGAAATAATAGAAATGAGTGGAAAGAGGAATATGAAAAAAGGCTTTTGAAATCCTGTCTTTTTTCCTATCCCCTTTTGTGATTTTTAAATCATATCATGGTGTAAATTGGGTCTTATATTTTTATAAGACAAAAATTAGGACATATTACAGTTAAGTGACTTTGATAGCATTATATATCGGGTGGTTAAATTTTAAGGGCCGATGTTGAATGTGAACCGCACCTAAACGTCAAGTTTTTTCTGCATACATAATTAAACCATACCAATATTATCAAAATACAAACAATTTCCCAAATAATTTATAAGGCGGCCGTCCGGCGAAGTTAAAAATTATTCAACTTTTTTTACAGACGCTTAAAACGATATCGGATGTTTTTATAGCTGCATGAAAACTATCGATAAATATTGTTGAAATTTCTGTTAGCAATTTATCATAAATAGTTTAACGCCACAACAGGGCTTCCAAATTGTGGAAATTTACTTTGAAAAAAAAAAAAACTCTTCATGAAGTTCAACAACATATTCGACCTAGTGAGCAAACACTTCGTGTAGTTGTTGATCGTTTTCGCACTAGTTTTACACTTCTCTATTCAAAATCATCAACACAAAGAAATGTGCGTACCGCAGAAATGTGCGTACTCACCTTAACATTCCTAAAGGCATTTTTTGCAACTCTCGAATCATTTCCTCTTTGGCCTGTTGTTGGAATTCTTCAAACTGTTGTATATTATTTTGCATAAAGTTTTCTAAAGTTTCCGCACTTACGGCCTGTTCGAGTTGTGGCTTTTTATCAGCCGAAGGCTCGCTGTTTTCAGTTTTCTTATTAAAAATAAAATTAAAAAAAAAATTTAAAAATTAAAATAATACTTGAGCGCATATTACCACTGGTGACTTGATCAAAAATGTGCGTATTCCAAATTCTTTTAAAATTGGATCTTCTCTTGCTGCTAGCGTACCCTCCTCATACAAGTATTCACCTTTCAACTCCTTTAATGTTTTCTCACTTACATGCACACTGCCAGCTAAACCCGTCTGTTCCAAACGATTGGCAATATCCACATCTTTCGACCAAATGTCATATTGTAGTTTACAGGCACCTATAACACCCGATAAAATACTGCCCGTATGAACACCTATACGCATGTCTATACTCAGCTCACGACTTTTGCTAAATTTGTTTGGGTGTTTACCCGAATACCAACAACAAAATTATTTAGAATATTTTTGTACGAATATAATTCATGTATGTAGGTGTGAGCAGTACAACTGTTAAATTTATACCTTACATCTCGTATATCTTTGATCATGCGCAAGCCAAGGTCAACACAACATTTGGCGTGATGTTCATTTGGTGCTGATACACCGGCCACAGCGTAGTAGCAATCACCCAAAAATTTTATACGCAAAACATTGTATTCCTTACGGGAAAAAGAAAAACATTTAATATTTTGTAGGTGTCGTAACGTACTTTTTTTGCCTTACATTCGAGGCTGTATCAAATTTAACAAACAAGTCATGCAGGGTCTCTACTAACGTCTTTACATCCAAAGTAGTTGTTAGATAGGTGTAATTAACCACATCAGCGTATAAAATAGTAACATTTTCATGAGGTACTATAAAAAGATTCCTTTTAAACAGAAATTGTCATCCAAATCCCATATTGGAGAAATATTTTTTTCGACTTACTCAAGTTCTGGCTGCCGCCAACGTGTTGGTATCTTTTTTTGTTGCCTAAAATGTTTAGAGGTTACCTTTTAAAGTATTTTCAATAAAACCGAGATTACTTATGCTGAACTGGGAACGAATTTAACTGGCTTTTCTTTGCGATAACTCGTTTTAAACGCGATTTCACATGGCTTTCGATTTTATCCATAATATAGGCAGGTAATATGCTCAATAATAATCTTTTCTGTTAAACGAGGAAAAGTTGTTGAATACATATGTATGTATACATATGTAAATATGTATCTACCCTACAAGCAAAATGGTAGTCGACTACGAAAATAGCACACTTTAAGTTAACTTTTATGGCCTAACTAGAGGCTAACTACAATGTAAATGCAAAACCTCCCCAAAATCAAAAATAAAATTATTTTTCACAATTTTGTTTTAAATATTTTTCATTTCTTTTTTAAAATTATAAAATGAAAATTTGTGTCACATCCCTAGCGTTCTTTTGTGTTCTAAAATAATGATTAAATTATGATCTTAATGTTACTGGGTAGGAAATATCTTACTGACTATCGAGCATTTCATGTATTAACATTTTTAGTTAAGAAGCCTTCAATCAAAGATGCAGGAAATAATAATAAACGGGGAAAAAATTATTGCATATTTTTATAAATTCGCTTTATAGCTAACTGATATATATTCAGTTTATAGCTAACTTTAAGCTAACTTCTGAGTAGTCAGTAAGACAACTGACTACACCCTAGGACATCACAATGTTAAAAAAGTCAGTTATTTTTTTGAAAATTTTAATTATTATTAGTCGAACTGTTTTATGTATTACATACAATGAAATTTATAATCAAGCTTAAGTCCGTTTTTATTCTCTCTAAGAAAGAATTAATTAAATTACAAATTAGGTGATAATATTAAAGAAAAATTGGGAAAATTTAATTTTTAGACCCCAGCACGAGTGGAATGCACATTTTCTAGACAGCCACGTCCGTCATCAGCACTACTTGTATCTAATCTACTTAGGGTAGTGTTTTAGTTGTAAGCATCATCTATTTAACCAACCAAACCCAGATAAAGGAATACGAGAAAACTTGTATTCAATTATCAATCGTCAATTGGTGAGAACGAAGTCTACCACTACCTTAAGCTTCCCTCTTTGTTGAATATTTTTACTCGTATTTTTACTCTCGTATTCCTTTATCTGGGTTTGGTTGGTTAAATAGATGATGCTTACAACTAAAACACTACCCTGTCTAGAAAATGTGCATTCCACTCGTGCTGGTGTCTAAAAATTAAATTTTCCCAATTTTTCTTTAATATTATCACCTAATTTGTAATTTAATTAATTCTTTCTTAGAGAGAATAAAAACGGACTTAAGCTTGATTATAAATTTCATTGTATGTAAAGTCAGTTATTTTTAATAAAAATAACCCAAGTATCAACTACTACTGGTTGCAAAATAGTTAGCTTAAAGTGCATTAAAAGTTAGTTGAGTTGCTTATAGGGTACATACATACATATGTATGTATTAGGTTGGGGAAAAAGAAATCCATTATTTTTGCGAGAAATTCATGAATTTATTTAACATGTTTCGGTTTGTCCGATTTAGTTCAAATATACACTGTTGTATTATTTGTTGACATTTAAAGGTAGGTTTCATAATGCCTCTCTAATAGAAGTCTTGGCCCTTATTGGGGAAAATCTCTAGTAATTGATTTTCACAATATTATTTTGATCCCAATCAATGGTTAGCTTCAAACGGTCCAGTTGTTGGCAGTAGAGATCTGAGTTTAGTGTTTGACCACACGGAAGTAACTCATAATAAATGATTCCCTTTCAGTCCCACCAAATACACAGTCACCATTCGTTTAAGAAATGATTCGATTTCATTCCATTTTGTCAAGGTCTCGCAGACGGAAATGGGATCCATCATGTGTAAATTGGAGTGGCAACCAAACATTGGGCTTTTTTTAAATCCAACTTTACGCAAATGGTTTAACTGTTTTGTGGTTGACCTTAAGCACCCGGGTGATGCTACGATTACTAATAAAAATGCCGGTCAAATTTAATTATTTCCATGATTTATTGACATTCTCGACGACGACAGGCAGGCCTGTGTGAGGTGCATTTTTAACATCAAAAATAACTGAACGGAATCGACGAAACCGAAATTGCACGTGATTAGCTGTTACAGTATCGACACCACAAACACCATTCTCAGTTTCAGCCGGCTGGCTTGCATTTTCGCCCTTATCAAAGAAAAACTGTAAAATGTACCGAACTTTCTCTTTGTTGACTTCCATTTTTAATAACCTGTAACTCACATCTGAATGGACCAAACAAAAAGCGTAAAAGAATTTTTTTATTTTAAAGTATCACCTTGACAAGGAACATAAATTTGAAATTGTCGATTATTTACAAGATATAGATCACTACAGCCATCTACCAAAAAAATAATGGATTTCTTTTTCCCCAACCTATTATTTTGTTTGTTAAAAAACACCAACCTCTTCTTCTCGGGCGTAACGTAGTAATAAATTTTCTTCAACATACTTACGACGGTCCAAAAATGTTATGCGAATATTGATTTCTTGCAGAAACCGATGATACATTCCCAAGAAATTAATTGTCAATAGAAATATCGTCGCAGTAATAAGCTTATTATCATCGAAAGTTTTTAATTCATGTGCTGTTTGATGGAACGTCAAATAGAGATAACTCATTAAATACAATCCTGTGATATACATTCCCAGCATAAAGGCATGACTATGTTCCGTCAACGGCATAAATATATAGATTGCATATAATAAATAGGAACCATATGAAGGTATTAATAAATATGAATTGGCATTAGTATGATAGATTGAAATCCCTGCATCGGTTATAGCCAGTATGGTCACGGCTACCGAGGTTGTAAGCAACATTATCCACGGATAACGCTGAATAAGGTCTGCACGAAAATTAATAGCCAGTATACCCCACACCAAGAAGGCCGATATCAAATAGCAAATTATATCACTTGCATCACCTACATGCTGACAAGAGTTTAATTAAAATAATTAAATAAAAATTGTAATTTAGATAATTCGTAATGGTGCAATTCCGTTTTAAAAGTGTTCGAACGTATGCAGGACCAAAAACTAATTTCATTTAAGAGTGTTCCAAAATATAGGTAAGATATCAGTTACATATAAAACAATAAAAAAAATTCAAATATTCAATATTATAAAACACAATTTCTTATACCCTTCACCACAGGTGGAACAGGGTATACATATATAAATTTGTCATTCCGTGTGTAATTTCTACAATATTTATTTCCGACCCCTTAAAGTATATGCAGAATATGCATCCTTATACATAGAGAAGGTGATTAAGCGATTTCCGTCTGTCGTTCTGTCGGTCCTTCTGTGTTCGGGTTGAAATCAAATTTGCCAAGGCACTAGAAGAGATACAAAAAGTTTAAGTCCACAGATCTGCCAGTCAGAGTTTCGAAAATTTCATTAATTCTGTGGGCAAAAAACCACGCCTACCAATATTTATTCACTTAGTTTTTATTTTTTTTTCGGTTGTAATGATTCCCTTTTGCCGTTATAATAAAAAGTATAAATAATAAAATTTGAATTTGGAAATAAAAGGGTGTCCCAATAGTTAATGTATGTGGCTGAACTTTTGAACTGTTATTGAAAGACAGCTGAAATTTACAAGGAACCTGTATTGCAAAGTCCACTATAACAAGTATAAAATTTGAAATTAGAAATTAAAGGGTGTCGCTATCTTTTAAACCATTAAAGACAAACACTTGAAAATTAGGCAGATGGTCCACTATTTTCTTTGGCATAATAACAAGTATAAATACTTGGAATAATAAGTTAAAGGGTGTCCCAATAGTTAATGTAATTTGATATATATCCAAACTTTTGAACCGTTATGGACACACAGTTGAAATTTACAAAGAATCTTTGTGGTCAAATCCTTTATAACAACAGGTCTTTAATTTAAAATTGTAAATTAAAGAGTGTCCCAATAGGTGATGTTATTTGATCTATGTGGTCCTATTTTTGAAATTGTTGTAGACAGATGTTTGAATGGTGTCCCCATAAAAGACGGATACTGGTGAAAATAACTTAACTTTTGAACAGTAATAGGGAGAGGCTTGATATTCACATATATAGTCTACATTTTGTCCCACTAATTTTGGCGCAGCTTTTATTTGATTTAAATCTAATTCTTACAAATTACTTTTTACATTTTTAGTTTAGAATTGGTACCCACCCATCTATCTGTTTTCAAGTCGGTTTTTTTTTTGCAAGAATTATTATAAGTTTTACATAGTCTAGTTAATACCTACAGAAGGATGCTTTAATCTATAAATTATGTTTTAAAGTAAACGAGTTATAAGCAATTTAAAATTAAATTTTTGATTTTCCGGTACCTTGGGCCAGTTTTTTCAAAATATTGCGTACAATTTTCGGCAAAATTTTTTAAGTATTTTCTGGTAGATAGCGAGAAGATTTTAAAATATTGAGGAACAATTTCAAGATTATATCTTTTCTGAGTTAAAAACTAGAAGATTTTCAATTTAAAAATTCCAATTATTACATTTTTTGTATTTTAGCCTAAAAAGGGCCATTAATATTTTTTTTTTAATAGAAAAAATGTTCTTAAGGAATATATAATAATTTTATATTTTTGTGTATGCTAACTATATGTGCGTACGTTTAAACCGAATTTCGTGTTAAATTAATCATCCTTGTAGAAGATAGGGGTCCTTCAATTTGACCTATTTTACATCGAAATTTTGACTTAGCCTTAATGTTCTAAAATCCCAAAGCTGGGATCGGTAAAAGAAGACTGTTATAATAATAGAGCTATATTATACTCCCAATTATTGCCAAAAGTATTTTATGAGCCCTAGTTCATATGTGGACTTTAGACTAAAAAATTACAATTTTGATTTTTATTTTGGGAATTGTGGGTTTTCTTTTATCTTAAGTAAGCTCAGATACTCCTCTGCTACGCTCATGTTAAATTTTGGATCAATCGTCTTAGCCCTTTACAAATGGCTGATTTATTTCCAAAATATATTGATTCTGCCCCACAGTGATATTTGTAAATTACTAAAAAATTTTTTTAATTATACAACCGAACCTGATTTTCGCATCTTACAGTTTAAAGAATTAGAGATCATATACATATATAAAACAAATAATTAATGGTAAGAAAATAAATCTAATAAAACTGTAACAGGCAGGACCATTTATGTACATAAAATATTTTTTGAAAATGTTGTTACTGGTGCAGTTAGTAATCGAAATTGAATACAAAACAAAAATTTTTGGAATTTTTGTCTGTCTATATATACAAGGTGGCGCAAAAGTAATCATCCTATCAGAAAATGCTATAAATTTTGCGATTGGCCCCTAATGTCAATTCTGTTCTGACATTTGTGTAGTAAACACTTGCGAAATACACGTTAATAAACAATGTTACGCTACACTGCTCCAGAACGCGGAATATTGGTGACTATTTATTTGACCAATAATCGGTCGGTGACTTTGGCACAATTTCGTCGCAGATTTCCTGGCCGTCCAACGCCTACTGGTGAAACACTGCGACGTTTAGCCGCTCGCCTCGAAGAGACTGGCACAACACGAGATGCTGCCAGGCGTGGCAGACCCCGGAGTAGCCGTTCTGCAGAGAATATTGCTGCTGTAGCCGAGGATGTCATGGAAGCGCCGTCGACATCGACCAGACGACGTGCCACGCAAATGGGTATCAGTCGACGGTCTTTACAGCGAATTTTGGTAAAAGATTTGAAGATGTTTCCGTACAAAGTCCAGACGGTGCATCAGCTGTTAGCTGCTGACCGCCAATCGCGTCTAACATACTCTCAAGCCATCCTTAATCACCACCAAGAGGAAGATGATTTTTCATCAAAAATAATCATGAGTGATGAGGCCCATTTCCATCTTAGCGGGTACGTAAATAAGCAAAATTTACGCTTCTGGGGCACTGTAAATCCGTGTGAAACCCACGAAGAGCAATTACACCCGCTCAAAGTCACTGTATGGTGTGCTGTTTTCGCTGGAGGAGTCATCGGAACTTTTTCTTCGAAGACGTCGCGGGCCAAACGGCTACTGTGAATGGTGAGCGCTACAGAGAAATGATTAACGAGTTCTTTTTGCCGCAACTTGATGAATTGGGATTGGAAAACATGTGGTTCCAACAGGACGGTGCAACGGCACACACTGCACGTGCCACAACCGATATGCTGAAGGATGCATTTCCCGGGCGCCTAATCTCCCGTTTTGCCGATTTGCACTGGCCAGCAAGATCGCCTGATTTGACCGCTGCAGACTTCTTTTTGTGGGGCTTTTTGAAGTCGCGGGTTTATGTCAACAAGCCTCAGACTCTTGCAGCTCTTAAAGACAATATCCGTCAAGAATGTGAGGACTTATCGCCGGAAGTTTTGGCCAAAGTGATGGAAAATGCCATAAAAAGGGCTCAAATAACAATCAACTGTGGCGGCGGCCATTTACATGACATCATATTCTCGACTTGATGTAAAAAAAATAAAAGATCAAATAAAAATAATCCACAAGAAGAATCAAAGCTTTTAATTTTTTTTTTAAATTACAGCCAAAAAACATCGGAAGGTTATTTTTGCGCCACCCTGTATAATAAAATAGTAACTCATCCGTCTGTCTGTCTGCTTTTCGTTTGTGTTCGCATCGCGTAAAAACTACTGGATGGATTTTAACAAAATTTTGTGAAAAGGTACCTTAGTATCCCTGTCCCAATATAGGATTTTTTCCACAAGAATATCTTACATCCAAGAGAAAAAGAAGAAAAAACAGTGAAAAACGCAATTTGCGGTTTGAAGGTACTGAAAATTTTGGTTTAAAACTGGGATATTTTCAACACGGTATATTTCAACACGGTTACATTTTCAACACACTTTTTTATTTATTTTTATTTTACTATTACTCAGCAGATGGCGTCAGTTGAATACAATTTGTATTTTTACTTTGCGGAATTACATTGTTATTAAAATATTTTAAACACCTCTTACAGAGCTTTACAATAATTTTAAGAATTTTAGATTTTTTTATAAATTTTAAAACGTTATTTAACATGGGTACCTTTGTATAAAGAAATACATAAACCATAACTGAAGCAGTATAAAAGTAAGATTCTTTCAAAGCAAAATAAAATATTGTCAGGAGTCCACGACGTGGCGTGCACAGCTAGTCATAAATATAATTGTAATAAATCAATGCCGCGAGTATTTGTACGCTAGAATTCAATATACAACAATTGCGTTTGACAAAATTACAGAAACTACAAGAAAATTTATATTAAAATGTTTAAATTTAGTTGCGTTACTAACATTTTGCATGCTACATCTGGTTCCAGAGACGGATAGTTCATTTAAAAAACTGTTTCGCATCAGCTGTATAATTTGCATCACACCATTTCCTGTCGCTGATCCAGCGAATGCTACGATATTTCAGTTGCTATGTCACACAGATGGGCCAAAAGCCCTTCTTGCAATAGTGAGGCTCACAAAATTGTATGTCGATAGCTCTTAGAACAAACGCATGTTTGAACAAAATCTTGGGTGGTATACGAGGGGAATACCCGTTTCCCAGAAAAATTAATATTGTTCCTATATCTACACAACCACAATAGTGAGGCACACTAAATTTAATTAGACGGGTACCCCCGTGTAAAGTTAACTAAATTTTCAAAAACAAAAGAACTTCCACAAATAATTTCTAATACAAATTTAAGCAAAATAAAATAAAATATTGTCAGGAGTCCACGACGTGGCGTGCACAGCTAGTCATAAATATAATTGTAATAAATCAATGCCGCGAGTATTTGTACGCTAGAATTCAATATACAACAATTGCGTTTGACAAAATTACAGAAACTACAAGAAAATTTATATTAAAATGTTTAAATTTAGTTGCGTTACTAACATTTTGCATGCTACATCTGGTTCCAGAGACGGATAGTTCATTTAAAAAACTGTTTCGCATCAGCTGTATAATTTGCATCACACCATTTCCTGTCGCTGATCCAGCGAATGCTACGATATTTCAGTTGCTATGTCACACAGATGGGCCAAAAGCCCTTCTTGCAATAGTGAGGCTCACAAAATTGTATGTCGATAGCTCTTAGAACAAACGCATGTTTGAACAAAATCTTGGGTGGTATACGAGGGGAATACCCGTTTCCCAGAAAAATTAATATTGTTCCTATATCTACACAACCACAATAGTGAGGCACACTAAATTTAATTAGACGGGTACCCCCGTGTAAAGTTAACTAAATTTTCAAAAACAAAAGAACTTCCACAAATAATTTCTAATACAAATTTAAGTAAATCTTTTCAGTAAATACTTAAGCTTAGTGTTTGCATGATTGAATTAATTTTTTAAACGTCTTCAAAAAAAGAAGGAGGTTGCCAGTTCGTCTGTGTGTTGCTTTTTTTGTATGTTTGTGCCTTCAGAACTCGGTAATTTCTGCACCAATTTTAAATTTTTTTCTTTTTTAGAAAGGTGATGCTTAGAGATTGGCCCCCATTTCAAGAGAAGTTTAAAATTTTAAAAATTAAAGGGTGTCCCCATACAACATAAATGTGTTTTACGTATATTATAAACTTTATAGGTCACCAATTTAAAATTAAAAAAAGTGCGTATCACTATAGCTCCCATTAAAAAAAAAGTAATAAAAAAGATATTGTTAAAAATTAAAGAGTGACCCCCTAGTGACGTAGTTTCCTATCTTTTGAACCATTATAGACAAACATTTGAAAGTTGCACAGAATGTTCGTTACTACATATGTCTGTTACAATAAGTATAAATGTTAAAATTAGAAATTAAAGGGTGTCCCATTAGTTGGTTTAATTTGTTATATGTATATATGGTTAAACTTTTGAACCGTTATAGACAGACAGTTGAAATTTACAAAGAACTTGTATTGCTAAGTCCTCTATAATAACAAGTATAAAATATGAATTTGAAAATTTAAGGGTGTCCCAATAGCTAATGTAAATTGATATGGCAAAACCTTTGAACTGTTATAAGTAAATTGATATTCATATGCGGCCAAAATTTTGAACTGTTATAGATACAGTTGCAATTTACAAAGAATCTATACTGCTTAGTCTGCTATAACAAATATAAAATTGAAATCTATAAATTAAAGGGTGTCCCCGCTATTGATGTAATTTGACCATTATGTTCCCATCTTTGGAACCGTTATAGACAAACACTTGAAAATTAGTAAGGAATGTTCACTACTATGTCTGTTATAATAAGTATAAATGTTTAAAATTATAAATTAAAGGGTGTCGCAATAGTTTATTTTCTTTTATTTTTTATTCCATAATTACTTGTGGTAAATAGCATTTTATAACACATAGTTGTACGCCTTTTTCTACCAATTTCTCCAGTTTTTTTATACAATGTTTAATTTTAACGGGGCACTACAAAAGCACCGTTACTTATTTGACATTAATATGTTTGCCTAGGTCTCTAGATATAGGATAATTAAGTTGTATACGTATTGTGTGAAGTTGTATAGATATTTTCTTTTAATTTGTATGCGCGGTACGAAGACCAGTGTTTAAACCCAGTCAGTTGTTTGCTCGACTATTTACAACAATACGGGGTTAATCGTACATAATATAAAAACTCTATCTGTTATAGTTAACAAGTTACATAATGATAAACATTCAGTTTATATAGGAGGTACCACTCCTACATTTTCAATGCAGTCAATTTTTTGTTCGGCTATGCACATTAATAAGGGCGTTACACATGCCTAATTTCAAGATGACCTATTGTAGTTTCTAAGTTGCACTGTGACGAATATTTACTATATACGGAAGCTACCACGCTGACTTTTCCAATCCAACCAGATTTCGTTCGATATTAATTAGAGAGTTATTCGTACAAATTTTCAACACTATGCCTATTATATATCCCTAGGTAAACGATAATAGATTTTTAGTTTATATGGGAGGTACCCCGACCATTGTCCCAGAGTAGAGTTAATATATTATTTATTGTAAATATTATTTTTATTTTCTAAGTAGAAAAACACTGTTCATAGTTTTCATGTTAATGATTTCAACAAACAACACTTTGCTTCACAAATCTTACATGCATTTTGGAACACCTTTTATATTCGTTTAGTAATTCCGATATTTGTAAAGAATCATTTACAAAAGTATTTACTTACTAAAAATGATGGAAACACAATTAAGTGCACCGCCGCAACTAGCAGGTCAATGATGATAAATAATGTTAAAGAGCTGATGCCCAGATGTTGCATATAAGATTGATAGAATTGTTCCAATTCTAAGACTCTACATTGTTTCTAAAAAATAAAAAAGTTATGTTCGTCATGTCTGCATCAACCATTAAAAAAATTTGATTTAAATAAACAGGAAGTAAAAAAGATGTTTTAAACTAAAGAATACTACAGTTTAATTGAGTCAGTCAATTCTTTAATTATTGGAGATGTTTAAGAACCACCATGCGCCATATCATTAATTTTTTTTTTATAAAGAACTGAATGTATAAAATGAAACAGTTTAGCTTCCACAACCTCTAGATACAATATAGTTGCAAACTGTACCAGTACCAAGCGCCAAATAAATAAAGATACCACAAGTCCCATTATTTATTAAAGCAATAATTACCTACTTATTATAAAGAATTTTTTATAATTTTGATTCTTGCACAGAACACTGTTCTAACTTGTATGAACCATTCTCGAGTTATGATGCAATCTATACATATAATAAAATAGTAGTTCATTTCCTGTTTTTCTGTCTTTCTTTTTTGTGTTCGCATCACGTAAAAACTACTGGATGGATTTTAACATAATTTTATGAGGGGGTACCTTAGTATCCTGATCGTAATATAGGGAACTTTTTTCCCGCAAAAATATTGTATTTCCAAGAGAAAGTGGAGAAAAAGCAGTGAAATTACGCCGATTTCTTTAGCGATTTAAAAGTACTGCATACTTTAAGGCATCTTTTATTTCTGAGAGCAGTATATTTTAAGCAATGTTGCGCAGCAGATGGCGCTGTTTTAAAATAATGAGTAACTCATTTCCTGTCTCTCTTTTATAGAGCTTTACAATAATTTTTAGAATTTTATCTAAGTTTTATCTTAAAATATGGTGTGGACTACTTTCAAGGCAAAATCGAGTAAAATATTGTCAGGACGTACAGCATGTATACTAATAAGAATACTTGAGTAATGGAGTAATATTTTTCTCGACGTGATTATTAAGCCACTGGGTTGTTTTTAGTTAATATCAAATTTTTGTACAATTTCAATGCCGGTACAGATCCAAACACTAAACATAATTAAACTCAAAACATAATTTGAATATCTTGCAATATCAAATTACACAGTTCAACAGGAAAAAAAATTAATGGGTCCCTAGAATTCCTTTGTCATTTCTCTTTACCAATAATTTATCATATAAAATCATGCGTTATTTTATGATAATACGTTTCACGAAATGGACACATAATTAAAATATATTCCGACTTTGCTCAATTAACTAATTTTAAACCGCATGTGGGCGCATTTACCAAAGAACTCGTATTATACGCTTGACCAGTGAAAAATATGGAAATTCTTAACTATTTACGTACCGTTCCATCTAATGGAGTTGAGGCCATCCTTTTTTGGTACATGTCAATTTTGACAAGTTATAAACTCTGTAACTGTGAAACGGTTTAAATTTTAAAGAAGCTATTTTAACTCGAATGTAAAAAAAAATAATGCTTTTCTTATAAAACATTGTCATGAGTTGAAAATAATAAAGTCAGAACCGATACCGAGATGGGATGGAAAATTTATATAATTGGCTAGCAGGCAGCTTTCCTAATTTATAACATTTTCACCACAAATAAGAGATACCCACCACAGAATTTGTAAACAAGTTGCACAAAATTGCTATTTTTTCTAAAGAATTTCGATAATTTGTTCTATAGTATTTCTTATACAAAAAGTTACGTTTTGGTTAATAAATAAATAAGTATTTAATACACTTTTATTAAAATATTGACTAAAACAGTCACGGTCTTTCTAATTTAAATAATTCTATTTTATGTTACGATTAAATAAAAGTATACTTACTCTTAGATGTGACAACATAAATTTCTTGTCATTTATCAAGGTATCTCGACGGCTTTCACTCGCTAAACGACTGATACGTTTCGAAGAGAGTTCCAAAAATGATTTCCTTGCAATCATGCTTCTTTTGTTAATTGCAAAAAATAATTTTCTTATATCGGATCGTTAACATTATTTTAAAGCACTAAAAATTAAACCAAATTTAAAACTTATGATGCTGTGATTTAAAAAAAAATATTTTAAATTTTAAACGACTTTTGCCACTAGTAGGTCCAAACAAGACTTGTTTAACCCCTTTTTAAGTTTATAACAAAAAAAAAAAAAAAAAAAACAATCCCAGAACCTTTTCGCGACAAATGCAAACCAAAACATCAAATCAGGGAACAGTCCAGTAATAGGCCTCTGAAGTTTAAATTATTATTAAGGCTTATCTTAAAGTATTTTTTTTTTACTAAAATCGAAAATAAATTTGGTTTCTGTTTAAAATACCATAAAGAAGACAACTCGAAATATCATAGAAATATTAAGCTCTGCATCCGTTGCAACGCTGGCTAATGTATTTACTAACTCAACTCGTTCTATCTTGTCTAGAAATTTTAATAAACTTTACCAATTATATGCCATTCAGGAACAAATATTAGATACCATGAAATATATATGTATGTATGTATATACATAATATGTAAATATGTATGTAAATACAAAAATCTTGGGCCAGTTATAAATAACGTGAGCTTCCGTTAATTTTTTAACAACACTTTTCCTATAATTTTGAACACTTTCCAAAAAAAAAATCACAATTTTACAAATGTCTATACATTTATCACAGAATTAGTTACTGCGGATATAGAAACAGAGCGGCCGAATTTAACACTTTTATTTCTTGTTCTTAAATTTTGGCAAACAGTATCATTTTAATTTTGTTTGAATTGTAATCAATTGTAAAATGTAAAACAATTATTTGTTATTTTTAGCTTTCAAATATTTTATACCTTAATCAATATTTTTTAAGTAATAAATTAACATTTCCAAGTGATTGTTTATTACCAAGGCAAATTAAAAATGTATGGAACAGTAAAACTAGATTAAAACGAATTCTCGGTTGAACCATGGTAAATATGATAATACAGGTAAAACCAAGGCACATTAATCAGGTAACCTTACTACGAAAGGGAAATAATAAGGTGAACATTTTTATTTTCTTATATGGAATTTGATAGTTTAATTTCCATTTAAGGGGAAAAATTGTAAATTCAATTGTCAAAATCCATATAAAAATAATTTTCGCCTTAATATTTCCTCTCCGTAGTGAGGCTACCTAATTAATGTGCCTTGGGTAAAACCAAGGCGAATTCATAACAAGTAGACTCGAGAGCTCAGCTGACTATTTTATTTCTCCATCTTCTAGTGTCAACTAACATTTTTTATTTTGACAGTCAAAAATCATTTATACAAAAACAAAATGTACGTATTTTTATTACAGAGTTGTACTTTTTTTTCGCCGCGAGTCTACCTTGTTTATTGCGTCATGGGTAAAACCAAGGCGAATTAATACTAGGTGATTGCACGGGCGAATTCAGGCTTTTTTGCCTCCCTTGCAGTTGTCAAATTTCATATAGAAAAAATTTTATTTATTTTTTTATACGGAGTTTGACTTTTCGCTTTCATGCATTTGAATAGCTTTTTCGCCACTGCAATCACCAAGGCGAATTCATACCATGTGTGAGCAGTAGAGCAACAACTACAACAAAACAACAACTTTGACATTAGATTAGCAGATATGAAACAATGTATTTTTGACAAGACATTAGCAAAAAAACGAGAGCGAAAAACAATCAGCTGGGCTATCAACTCCATCTGGTATGAATTCGCCTTGGGTAAAACCAAGACAAGGTGAATTTATATCAGGTGGTGTTGATAGCCCAGCTGAATTTTGTTTGTTTACGGTTTTTGCCGGCTGGTTCTTTCAAAATTTGTTTATTTAGAAACAATAAAAACAAGATTCGTCTTTTCTGTTCTAATTTTAATTGCTTTTTATTTTTTTAGTTCTTTTTTTTTCCTCGTTTTTTTTTTTAGTAAAAATAAAAAAACACATAAGGTTTGTTCTTTAATTAAAAATAGTTATTAATTTTGTTTGTTGTTTGCTGATCATGCGTAAAAAAAAATACAAATAAATATTTTTTATACATGTTGGAAGTTTCTTCTTTAAGGCCGACTGAATTTCAGTTTCCCATAAGAAGTATGTGTAAAAAAAATAGCCTGAATTTCAGGTTTAACAATTTTCAAGCAACTTTCGTTTGGTAGTACGCAGCTAACCTGAAATTCCGTAGAGCTGCGTACTGGTCTTTAAAGGAAACGAACATAAGTAGCTATTTGTTTTACATTTTGCTTTGATATCAATTAAGACGAATTAATTTATTTTGACAGAGGCAGCCAAGGCACATTCATCAGGTAACCTCACTACGAAGGGGAAATATTAAGGCGAAATTTTTATATTTTTTTTATATGGAGTTTGATAGTTCAACTTCCATTTAAGGGGAAAAATTGTAAGTTCAAGTGTCAAAATCCAAATAAAAAATTGATTATTTACGTCTTAATATTACCGCTCAGTAGTGAGGCTACATGATTAATATGCCTTGGAGGCAGCCGACCAAACAAAAACAAAATACATGGTTTTTTTTTTTTGTATTTGTTTTCGTCTCGCTTTCACCTCACTACTGAGGGGTAATATTAAGGCGAAATCTATAGCAGGTGATTGTAGTGGTGAAAAAGCTCATCATGTGCATGAAATTGAAAAGAAAATTATAAACTATTTTTTTCTATATGAAATTCGACAACTGCAAAGGGGGCGAAAAAGCCTGAATACGCCCGTGCAATCACCTAGTATTAATTCGCCTTGCCTCACTACTAAGGGCAAATATTAAGGCGAAAATTATCAATTTTTCTATATATGTATATTGTAGATTTTGACAGTTACACTTACAATTTTTCTTCTTAAATAGAAGTCAAACTATCAAAAAAAGAAAATTAAAAATTTTCTACTTAATATTTCCCCTTCGTAGTGAGGCTACCTGATTAATGTGCCTTTGGTAAAATTGTTAGAACAGCTGTTTAAATTTGCTTATTTGAAATTGTCAAACCTTGTAAAAAACTCTATTCGCGCACTTAAAAATTAATAATTTCTAAAAAAATACTTTTTTTCATATTACTCAGTGCATTGTGAACTAATTCAATCCTTTATAAGAAAAGTAAGAAAAGAAAAATATGGATGTTTTTTAAGTAAAACTTTGCAACTAAATTTAAAACAATTCCCGTAGGCGGAAATTTGGTATTCGACATAACATAATGACAATAAAATAACATGGTCAGCTGGATTTGATGCTGCTGCTAGGGCCATATGCACCCCACTCAATTCCTAACTTGCTTAAGGCTGCCATATCGGCTTTAGGTCCGTTAGACTTAGTTCACATGTATTGCATATTTATTTAGATGTTTTTATAAATTTTAACTTTTAAATTAAATATCATTACTTATGTTAAACAAATATCTAAAATCTTGTTTGTTATACTTCAATGTACTCAGTATTAAAGATTTAAATTTTTCTTAAAAATGCTTCTTTTACATATAATTTATCTATGTATATATAAATAGGCAAGTGAAAAAAATTAAGAACCATTTTAACTGACTTATTAAATTTGGGTTGGCAACTCCATAAACACTCAGAAGGAAAAACTTATTTTATTTGTTCATTATATTCTTATTTTCATCTTTGTATGTACTTCAACGATTATTGCTGAAACTATCGAAGATACAATGATGCAATTCAGACAGATGGAACTCGAATGAGAGTAAAATGCTTGCACCGCAACACCATAGATTGCGAAGTATTAACGGGAGTAGTTCGTAATAAAATAATTTTGATTCCACGTATAAATTTAACATTTTCTGGAACAATTCTTCCATTTAAATTTCAGCGGACACAATTTCCAATTATAAACGCATTTGCTATGACCTTTTGAGATGACCCCCATTTGCTCATGGACAATTATGTATATGTACCTGCGAGTAGAGTTCGTTCATTCGACGGCCTAAAATTTTATATTTCAAATGAAAATGGTCAAGGAAACATACTCAATGACAATAGAGTTTTTACGAAGAATATTGTAACTATATAAAGAAATTTCCCTTAGATAAAGATGCCAGTCGTACAACTACTTTAAATATTTTGAATAAAATAATTTTTTTTATTTTTAGTTTTTCTTTAATTAATCAAAAAAATTTAATATTGTTAATAAAGGCAAACAATTTATGTTTCTTAAATGGATATCAAAACCGTTTCTATTATTTATTTGGAAAGCTCACATTAATAGATACAACTATTAAAGAACGGAGTAAGTACGGTATTACATTTTATTAGAAATGAAGAAAAGTATGACATTTTATCTTTTTGTATTGTTGTTTCGTATTATTGTAATAATGGTTGAATTTCAACCACTGGGCGAACACTAGTTTTAATTATTTAAAGTAAACCAGTTTTATTTTTTATTATAATATTTCATTATTTTTATTGTAATGAAGTGTTTGCGAACACAGCTCATGTTATTTATATTTTTCTTTATATTTAAGTAAAATATTTTGACACAGTAGGGCAAAACCAGGTTGCTTGGTTTTATTGAATTCGCCTTGCATATACCTTTATAAATATACCTTGGTTGTAACCAAGACAAATTGAATACTAGGTCAAACTGATAGCCAAGGTGAATATCTTTTTCTATATGTGTGTTTTATACCCTCTTATGTCAAAATTTGTTTTCTTTACGACACATTTTAATAAATAAAATTTTAAAATTAAAAAAAATTATTTTTATTTTTCACTTTTTAATTTAAATATTAAAATATATTTTGCAAAAACTAACAAAACTTTTGTGTTTTGTCTAACAAATTTTCTTCTTTTTTATTTTCTTTTGAATTTTTCTTTGGGTTTTTGACAACTTTAGTTGTTTTTACACAACAACAACAAAATTTCTTGTGGTTGTTTTGTTGCCAGATTGCGATTACCTAGTATTAAATTCGCCTTGGTTTTAACCGTAGATAACACATAGATGGCCAACTCTCCAAATTTCAAAAACGCGGCTATAAATGTCTTCACATATACGAGTACGGTGTGAATTCAACACACTTGGGGAGTAAAATTTTTATTCACATTTAGACACTATTAAGCGATATTTCATTGCACTTTCCAAATATTTAAACAATTTTGAATTTTTGCACAAAAAATTATTTAACAATTTATTGTATTTTAAATTTTTTAATACTAAATAAATTTAATTTTCTTGACATTTCTTTGGTGAAATTTATTTCTACACAGTATTGTATTTTTTGGTCGTTTAGGGGATGAAAATTTTCAAATCAATAATAAATAATAAATATTTAAAATTAGCATTCAATCTAACGTTTTCGCACATAAATATATTATAAAAATACAAAATTCATATTTTTATTAAAAAGCAAAAGAATTATTTAATTTTAACATCTAAAATTGAATGTAAAAAAATATTCTGTTTTTACAAAATATTTTATACAACTATGTACAGTTTAGGTGCTGTGGGGAATTTTTTTTTTAACCAACACTTATACAATTTTGCGTACCAATACATTCTTAGACCTAGGTATTTTGACAAGAGACTTAAGTTTTTGACGTTTCAGTTGACTATCTATGTATTATCTATGGTTTTAACTGTACTCGACGGTTGTAACCAAGGCTAATCCATTTATCAGGTGAAAGCAAGGCACATTTACCAGGTAGCTTCACTACGAAGGGGAAATATTAAGGCGAAAATTAAAAAAAAAAATTATAAAGATTTTGTTCAAATTTACAAATGTTTCCATTAAATGGCAGTTTAACTGTCAAAATTCATATAAAAAAAATTTAACATTTGCGCCCTAATATTTCCCCTCCATAGTGTGGCTACCTGATAAATGTGCCTTGTATTGCTTTGTCCATAACAGGTGATTGCAGTGGCGAAATCGATACGTTAACCTCCATATAGAAAAAATAATTGATTTTTTATGTATGGAGTTTTACACTTGCAAGGAAAGCAAAAATATCAAAAATCATTTACCATTTACAATGGCATATTCGTTCATTTGTTCTATTGCCCGAAATGTCAAACACAATAGAAAAATTATATTTTCTATGTATGGAGTTTGACGTTTTGTCATTATTTTTATCGAGGGTTCTCCTCGTCAGGAGCTAAGTGGAGGCAGACCATCACCTGAGGTAAAGGGAAGATTGCTGAAGAGATTCTTGCGGCTTTTCAGTTACATGCAAATAATATGGATTTTTTAGAAATTTGCAACACTGAACACCTACTAAAGAAAATAATTCTTGAAAAAAAACCGACTTGAAAACAGATCTGTACGAATTAGATTTATATCAAATAAAAGATGCGCCAAAATTAGCGAAAAAAAATAAAGACTATATGAATGACAAGCCTATTACTGTTCAAATTTTAAGCTATTTTCACCAGCATCCGTCTTTTATGAGAACACCATTCAAACCTCTGTCTATAACAGTTTCAAAGGTAGGGTCACATAGATCAAATAACATCACCTATTGGGACACCCTGTAATTTACAATTTTAAACTAAAGACCTGTTGTTATATAGGAAAAGATTCTTTGTAAATTTCAACTGTCCGTCCATAACAGTTCAAAAGTTTGGCTATATCAAATTACATGAACTATTAGGACACCCTTTATCTTTTAAATCCAAATATTTATACTTGATATTATACCAAAGAAAATAGTGGATATTCTGTCTAATTTTCAAGTGTTTGTTTTGAACGGTTCAAAAGATAGGGACACCCTTTAATTTCTAAATTCAAATTGTATACTTGTTATAATGGACTTTGCATTACAAGTTCTTTGTAAATTTCAACGGTCTGTGTATAACTGTTCAAAAGTATGGCCATATTCATCACACCCTTTAATTTATAATTTTGAATATTTATACTTTTTATTATAACGACCATAGTAATCGACATTCTGTCAAATTTTCAAGGTTTTGTCTATAACGGTTCAAAAGATAGGCCTATATAGGTCAATATACGTCACCTATGGGACACCCTTTAAATTTTAAATTTATTTTTTTTATTAGTTTTTGTTTCTGGGAGTTATAGTGACAAGCAATTTTTTAAAATTTTAAATTGGTGCCCTTTACGGTTCTTAATACTCGTAAAAAACATGTAAAAATAATGTTTTAATATTTTAAAACGGGTTCAAACTGTAAGCATAACCTTTTTGTAATAATGGAAAAAATTTTAAAATGGGTTCAGAAATGGCTGAATTCTGCGAGCACATACATACTTGAAAACAAAAAAAAAAAAAAACCGACAACCCTAAAATCATGTTTCTTTAAGACGGTAATTATACAGTGATTATATTATATTAGAGAAAGATTGTAGCGGGATTTTTTAAATAAGTAGCACAAAATGTCAATTCAGATAAAAAGAAATAATTTTGGAATTCAATAATCTATAACAGTGCTTCCGGAGTATATAGGGGCCCCAGGGCTCTGGTTTTTTCAGGTCAAACCAATGCCAAACGACTGCCTGTATATAGCGGTTCAAAAGTTTAGCTATATACAAAAAATTACACTAACTATTGCGACACCCTGTAATTTCCGAATTCAAATTTTATACTTGTTATAGCGGTCGTAGTAATACAGGTTCTTTGTAAATTTCAACCATATGTCTGTAACGGTTTAAAAGTTTGGCCATATACATCAAATTACATAAACTATTGCGACACCCTTTAATTTATAATTTTAAATATTTATACTTACTAGGGTTTGCCCTGTGGTCGAAATTCGACCAAATTTATTTTTGTAAACTTTTTATATAATTTTCAAAAGTACATACAAAGATGGAAATAAGAATAGAATAAACAAATAAATTAAGTTTTTCCTTCTGAGTGTTTACGGAGTTGCCAAGCCAAATTATTTAGAAAATTAAGAGAGAAAGAGGCTTTATGATTGGCTAACATTCTTAACTGTTTTTAACTATCTTAGACACAAAAATGTAGAAGAAAAAATACATTCTGCACTGCTCCTATTGCCAATCTATCAAACAATATCAAAAAAAAAAAAAAATCGAGCGAATACGTTGAGTTTAAGTCAGTTAACATGGTTCTTAACTTTTTTCACTTGCCTATTTACATATATATAGATTATAACAGACATAGTAACGGAATTTCTGTCTAATTGTTAGGTGTTTTTTTCAATAACTGTTCAAAAGATAGGGCCATATATACTGTCGTCACCTATTGGGACACCCTTTAAATTAAAATTTTATTTAAATACTTGTTATAGAGGACTTTGTCATACATATTCTTTGTAAATTTTAACCGTTTGTCCATATACATTAACCATTGGGACACCCTTTAATTTCTAATTTTAAATATTTATACTTGTTATACCATACATAGTAGTGAACATTCTGTCTAATTTTTAAGAGTTTGTCTATAACGGTTCGAAAGATGGGGACATAATGGTCAAATTACATCAATAATGGGGACAGCCTTTAATTTATAGATCCAAATTTTATACTTTTTGTTATAGCAGATTAAGAAATATAGGTTCTTTGTAAATTTCAACTGTCTATCTATAACAGTTCAAAAGTTTTGCCATATCAATTTACATTAACTATTGGGACACCCTTTAATTTTCGAATTCATATTTTATACTTGTTATTATAGCGGACTTAGCAATACAAGTTCTTTATCAATTTCAACGGTTCCAAAGTTATGCCACATATATATATATCAAATTAAACCAACTAATGGGACACCCTTTAATTTCTAATTGTAAATATTTATACTTATAATAGCAGATTTAGTAACGAGCATTCTGTGCAACTTTCAAGTGTTTGTCTATAACGTTTCAAAAGATAGGATTATAAAGGTGAAACTACGTCACCTATGGGGTAACCCTTTAGTTTTCAAGTGTTTGTCTATAACGTTTCAAAAGATAGGATTATAAAGGTAAACCTACGTCACCTATGGGGTAACCCTTTAATTTTAAAGTGGTGACCTATAAAGTTCATAATACACGTAAAAACATGTATGTTGTATGAGGACACCCTTTAAATTTTAAACTTTTTTTTAAAATGGGACCAATCTGTAAGCATCATTTTAAAATTGGTTCGGAAATGACCGAGTTCTGAAGGCACAAACATACAAAAAAAACAACACACAGACAAATTAATCATCTCCTTCTTGTTTTGAAGTCGTTTAAAATGCAACATGCAGACGACTGTCTTTGTGAAGTCGGTTAAAAAAGCAACATGCAGACGACTGTTTTTGTGAAGTCGGTTAAAAAAATTAGGTTAATTGGTGATGCAACAGAAGAAAAGGATGGAGTGCACTTATTCATTTCTCGCGAAATGTCTTTGGAATACGATGATGAACACAGAAAGCCTTTTATTGTTTATGTTAACAACATTAAACTCCGTCTAAAACACACATAAATCAATTTAGACTGACGAAGAAGTTATTAGATCTCAATGTAAATGGTATCGATAGCAGATGCAAAATTAATTTTAAAACGCGATGTGAGCTAATAACTTTGCTAATAACAAACCGCATTTGGCGGATGCTGGTTACGTCCCAAAATGTTTACTCGCCTATTACCGAAGATGGGAATTGTTTTTAAAATACCGGAAGAGATGTCAATAAGTGAGTTATTTGATTTACTATCCTCACCGGTACCAATTGTGAAGCGAATTAGAATGGCATAAAAAGTTGGTAATGATCGCAAGGCATTTGAAAGTCCTTAAAACCCAATTTACACCATCAAGGTTAAATTTATACCATCAAGGTTAAATTTATACCATCAAGGTTATAGAATTCGTAAAAAATTGCAATGGAGAACGAGAGTGAACAAATTATGTTTAAATTTAATATAAAATGATTAGAAAAAGAAGTTTCTATAAGAAAAAAGGAAGGCGTTGCATAATAATCGTTATTAAAAAGAAAGACCATTTTATTGTTTATGAGTTAAGTGATGCACACCGCTGTATTTTTTAGTACTTTTGGCCAAAGTTACACATACAGCAAAAAATGTAAAATTTTTCTTTCGAAATTTACTTAAAACTATTAAAAACAATTATTAATTTGTATGCGAATGGCATTAGGTATATAAAATATGTTTTTTATAGCACCTTTTTGTTAACAAATATAATTTATTCAGAAAAAAAAATATTATTTTTCAAAAGTACGAATAAAACAAATATGCAGCTGTGTAATAATAGGTTTTAGATTCATATAAGTACATTGTAGCTATCTAAAAGATTTCAATAAGTTGCTTAAGCATTTGACAGACTTTTCGTTCATTTTTTGACATTAGCTGAAGCAAGCTTATGCATATTATAGTTGGGCCTTAACCAAGGCGAATTCATACCAGGTGTGAGCAGTAGAGCAACAACTACAATAAAACAACCACTTTGACATTAGATTAGCAGATATGAAACAATGTATTTTTGACAAGACATTAGCAAAAAAACGAGAGCAAAAAACAATCAGCTGGGCTATCAACTCCACCTGGTATGAATTCGCCTTGGCCTTAACTCTAAAAACTAGCATCGAGAGAGCAAAACAAGAGAATAAAAATGTGAGAGAAAAAAAATTACTTGCAAGTTTTTGCTAGTAAAATTTTTACTAGCAAGAATTAGTCAAACAGCTGTTCGGGATTTTGTGTTCAAAATATGTATTTTTCTGGAAAATTTGTATGAAAAAAGAAATTTTTGCAATATTGAGGAAAATATCAGTATTTAGTAGTAAAAATAATATAAAAGTAAATAAAATTTTGTTGGTATATTGTTTTTCATTAATTTAGTGAGGATATCAAACGATAAAATTTAGTTTTTCCTTCTTAAATTTAGGTTTTCATTTTATGTCTTTTTGTTTTAAAATAATAAATAGTAAACAAATCAGGGATGACACATTTATTGCAATCGTACTTTTATCGGTACAATTCTGATTTTAAAATTGGTATTGTACAGTTTTTAATATATTTTGAACAAAAAACATATTTGTGTTTTGGAATATTATTGCTGTAAATATTATAGAAGTTTCTTTGAAATAAGAATGTTTATTAAGGGCGGTTTACATTATACTACAAGTAATACGACATGTCAAATTTTTGTGTAGAAGAGTACAAGTAGTATCGTCTAAACATAATATGTAATGAAACTGTCCGACCTTGAGAGAAAATACGGATGGAAATTTGACAGTCTTACGGCTCTCTTTATGTTTTGAAATTTTTCAAAAACTATTCTACTTCATTAGATCAGGGTTGCGTTTTTCTTATTAATGCTAACTTTTCAAAGGCAAAACTCGTCAAAATAACAGAAAACCGCTGAATATAGTGCAAAATAGATCCAGTTGACATCACAAATAAGTTTGTGAACAATAAAAAACTTTTGGCAAAAGAACGTGAACATTTTTTAATTTGTTTTAGTTGTTGGTTTCCAATTTTTTTATTATAGCATTGGCTAGTACAACACCAAGAACCTTTTCCTTGTTACTTTTTTTTTAATTTGGCATATTTTTCACAAGTACGCGCTCTATTTATTTGTTTTCACTTTTTTTATTGCTTTAACAACAGCTGATTCAATTTTACTTCATTTTATTCAACACCAATAGTGTAAACGTAAGAAAAAAAAACCATACGATTTTTAATCTCTGTGTTGTCATACGGATTGATTTTCATTTTATTTTCTCTCAGATTTTACGTACGTAAAGTCTTACTGTCTAAACTGCCCTTTATCACTGACTAACCAAAAATATTGACATCTAAAAACCAGTACGCAGCTCGCCTGAATTTCAGTTTCCCATAAGAAGTATGTGTAAAAAAAAAACAGCCTGAATTTCAGGTTTGAAAATTTTCAGTCAACTTTCCGTTTGGCAGTAGGCAGCTAAAAAGAAAACTAATCGGAATTTTCGACTATTACAGGGATGTTCTAACAAAAAGTGTAGACTTTTATTCTTCAGCTGAAACAAAAATTAATGATCAGGCAATTGTTTGGTAACGGAATTTATGACATTTCATGTTTTTTATACGTTTAAAATATTTTTTGTTCATTTCTGTGTTGATATAATGTTGTTGTGTACAATAAACAATAAAATTTAAAAAACACGACTACATGACTTTTATTTCTACAAACAACCACATGATGAATTTTACTTTTGTAGAAATAAAGGCAAAAAAATTTAATCTAAAATTTCGTAGAGCTGCGTACTGGGCTTAAAGCTTAAATGCATCATAAACTCTTTCAAAAACTACCCAATATTTTAAAACAATAATTTTATTTAAATTATTGTGCTTTTATTTATTTCTCTGGTTTCCTTGAGATTACTATTATCAGTTTAAACTTCTTTAAAGCAACATTTGTGGCTAACAACGCAGATTACTTTATGTTTGCCCTTTCAGTACAATGACTTTTTCAAAAGTACTATTTTATGGTCTAATCGGTACAAGTTTTAAGTCCTTCCTGACGCCACCGTAGTCTACTTGCTAACTTTTGCTAGTAAAGCGTTCATTTACTTTTTTATATTTAGGAGAGTAATAATGCAATTTTCTGTTTTACTCTCTCGTTGCTAGTTTCTGCTAGGAAAGCTACTGAACAGACCTTTTATCTTACTAGGTCGCAATTTACATAGGACAGAAACAGGGCAGACATTTTTTGAATTCTCTTTTGCTCTTGCTTAAACAATTTACATTGGACATAAACAAGACAGACAGATTTTTGCACATTTTATTTTCTGTGTTATATTCTTTACATGTTTGTGTGTTAAATATAATATAAAGTGAAGCAACAAAGAAAAAAGCGAAAAGCAGAAAAGAGAAACGAAAAAAGGTCCAGTACACTAGTCATGAAATACACACTCTACCTCTTCAACCCCTTGCCTACAAATCTCGTCTGTCTGCCCATTTTTCTGTCTAATGTAAATTGCGACTAGGTAGTGTCGTCCGCCCAGCTGATTTGGTAGTTGGACATGTCAAAAGTTGTATGTGTTTAGAAATTTTATGGTGCAAAAGTGAGAAGGCAATAAAACACTTACACGCCTTCTCAATTTTCTCAGTTGTCTGACTCTCACTTGGCTGATTTATTTTTCGAGTTTTTTTTCTTAAAGGTTTTAGAATTTGCTATATAAATATCATTAAACAATGTATTTTGTACAAAAACAACTTTATTATTAAAGTTTTTGTATTAAAGTAAACAACCAAAACTAGATTTGTCACTATTGTATACAATCTCCTTCTATTTTTAGATAAATCCGTCATTCCTTAACTGCACTGTTTGCAGTGCTTCCGCGAACTGGAACGAAATTTAAGTTTTGGTCAATATTGATGAAATATGTTGGTATTTTGCCATATCCCTTTACAATAGTCATGCCCCGTAGAGTGCATTGTATATTAAAGGTGTGCAATATTTCGGCAGTGTCTGAGGTGACTTGAATAAGATCGGATAAACCAGTAGAATCCATTCGCGACGCCAGATTAACGCAATTACCCCAAATATCGTAGTGGGGCTTGGAAGAGCCAATCACACCAGCCATAGTAGGGCCATTACTAATTCCTTTTGAAGTAATCTTAAATTTAATTTAAAAAACTCCTTTTCTGTTAGATACTCACCAATTCTTAACGTTCCATAACCCGGATCTCCCCATTGTAGTTCTTCCATGTTTAAAGAACGCATTGTTCTCATTAGTTCTAAGGCAAATTGCGCCATCACATAGACGACATAACCCTTTTCAGGAGAACTTATAGAATGCCTTCTCAATTTTTTTAAAAACTGTTTGGAAGTAGAAGGATCCTTTTCATTTGATGCATGTAAATTAACTTTATCGAAATATATCGCTTTTTATATAGAACTTCATCTATAAAAACAAACAAAATATTTACATGTAGTTCTAGGAGGTTTTTGTCCATCGAGCTGTCGATATAAGTTTCGAGTACCACCAATTTGGGGACGACTTAAGTTTAAGCCACAAGCAGCCATATAAGTCCAACCAGCCAGTTTAATTTTTTCCACTTTAAAAACACCTTCCTTTTCAAAGCGTTTGACCTGTGAAAGTATTTTATTATTTATCTAGAAATAAAATACAAAAATATACCACTTCATCAAAGTCGCAAATCAGTTCATTGAGCAACCTTAAGCCCAGACTTTCAATATCATATTTTCTTATGGTAGCAAACATGACGGCCACATTATCATGTTCCTCGTAATATAATTTGTTTATCATTTGCTTCGATATATAAATATTAGCTATTAAAATGAGAAATAATATAAAATCAATCTAACAATTTTATTATATTTGTAAAAAAAAAATCTTAAATGCAGATGTCTTTTAAAACTTATGTTTATACGTTAAACGCTACAAAAAAATTTAAAACAAACCTATGGCTACGCAATTGCTAAAGGGCGCTTTAAACGTAGGGATGAAACGATACCGTTATGGTAACGATATTTTTACTCGATATAATATTAGTCATAAAGTATCGATGCTTAATTGATATCGAATAAAAAGTATCGATACTTACTCGTATCGGTCTAGTTTTACATACATATGTATATTGCTATTAGTCAGTGTGTAACGGATTTGCTTTTAAAACGCAACAGCATTATTCAAATATGTTGACACGTCATCTGTTTTGAATTATGGTTGGGGTCAACTAGTTATAGACAATTGCTAGGTGTTTGTAGTGTAGCGAAAAGTCAAAATTTTTGTTGTGAGTTTTACTACAGATCCACTACTAAGAAATATAAAGACCTCTTCAATATTTTTTTTATTAAGCCCTACTATCGTGTGTCTAAAATGATTATCAACGCCGCGAAGTGTTGAATTCAAGTCATACTAAATATTTTGCTGTATTCACTCTCTAGTTTGGGTTGCAATTTCGTGACACGTTCTACCGAAGGAAGATTGTATTTTATTTAAAACTAGCTGTGCCCGCCACTTCGTCAGTATCCTAGCAATATGTTGTTCGATTTTGCTCTGAAATCAATCCACACCAAAGACCCTTACGTTTTTAATGACCCCTTAAACTATGCTGCATAGCAGTTTATGTTTTTACTTTATAAAAAATCTGGAGTGACCTACACTCAGCTTTAACATACATAATGAAAACAGATATTTTTATGTATATATTACATAAAGAATATAAGTACAAAGTATATTCGAATCGAAAAATTAATTATTTTCGGTTTGGGGTGTTAAGTAAACTACCTCTTGCCCCTTCCCAATTATACCCAAAATTTAGACAGCTCTTCATCTCCATATACCAAAGGCACATACTGAATTTCATTTTGATATGTCATACAGTAAGACCCTTGTAGCGTTCACAAAATTTGGGAGTAAGTATACTACCCCTTGCTCCCGATTATGCCAAAAGTTTATACAGATCTTTATCTCCATATACCAAATGCACATACTAAATATCATTTTGATATGTCAAACTGTATTACCTGCATACACATTTTTATTAAAAATTCTGATAATTTATAGTTATTCTCTCAGTCAGAATTATTAGCCAATAGGAAGAACAGTTTCGTGACGTCATTAGGCCGACATTCGCAGAAAATTTCAATTTTATTTTCGGGATGGCGTAACCTTGTCTTCTATCATCCTTGTTACATATTATGTTCAGACCAAGGCGAATTCATACCAGGTGTGAGCAGTAGGACAACAACTACAACAAAACAACAACTTTGACATTAGATTAGCAGATATAAAACAATGTATTTTTTGACAAGACATTCGCAAAAAACGAGAGCAAAAAACAATCAGCTGGGCTATCGACTCCACCTGGTATGAATTCGCCTTGGTTCAGACTAAGGCGAATTGATTTTAAAAGGTGAGAGCGATGGATCAGCTGATTGTTTTTTGCCCTTCTTTTTTGATCTAATGTGTTGTCAAAAATGCATTATTTTAATGTGATTTTTTTGAGGTTAGGATTTTCATGCATTAGTATTTGACAGATCACGTGAGATTTCAGACATGGTGCCAAAGAGAAAGATGCTCAGTATGCTTTGACATTTCATCATGAATAGACTTACTAACGAGCAACGCTTGCAAATCATTGAATTTTATTACCAAAATCAGTGTTCGGTTCGAAATGTTCAAATGTGACAAATTTTGTTCAGCGATGAGGCTCATTTCTGGTTGAATGGCTACGTAAATAAGCAAAATTGCCGCATTTGGAGTGAAGAGCAACCAGAAGCCGTTCAAGAACTGCCCATGCATCCCGAAAAATGCACTGTTTGGTGTGGTTTGTACGCTGGTGGAATCATTGGACCGTATTTTTTCAAAGATGCTGTTGGACGCAACGTTACGGTGAATGGCGATCGCTATCGTTCGATGCTAACAAACTTTTTGTTGCCAAAAATGGAACAACTGAACTTGGTTGACATGTGGTTTCAACAAGATGGCGCTACATGCCACACAGCTCGCGATTCTATGGCCATTTTGAGGGAAAACTTCGGAGAACAATTCATCTCAAGAAATGGACCGGTAAGTTGGCCACCAAGATCATGCGATTTGACGCCTTTAGACTATTTTTTGTGGGGCTTTTTTGTCAAGTCTAAAGTCTACAGAAATAAGCCAGCAACTATTCCAGCTTTGGAAGACAACATTTCCGAAGAAATTCGGGCTATTCCGGCCGAAATGCTCGAAAGAGTTGCCCAAAATTGGACTTTCCGAATGGACCACCTAAGACGCAGCCGCGGTCAACATTTAAATGAAATTATCTTCAAAAAGTAAATGTCATGGACCAATCTAACGTTTCAAATAAAGAACCGATGAGATTTTGCAAATTTTATGCGTTTTTTTTTTAAAAAAAGTTCTCAAGCTCTTAAAAAATCACTCGTTATAAATGTATGCTAGCAAAATGTCAAAATTTTTGTTTTTTCTAGCTGTTTTCGTTGTGATCTCACCTGGTAAAAAAAAATCGCCTTGGTTCCGACCATACCATTCGTTATCTTCTAAGGCTGTAATGTAATGTAAACCACGCATTAATAAAATTTTCCTTAACCGTGCTATTGATGCTATTTAAACACTTAAAGAACGCTACGCCACGTTACACGAACACAAAACAAATACCTTGATACCATGGTGGAAATATTTGTAATAGATGTTTTACCTTCCTAAAAATCTATACTTACCCACATGAGATGGTAAAATGTTTTTAATCAACATTGTTATGGAAGCATTTGTTATTTCGGCATCTTGTTGTTGTTTTTGTAATTGAAGTCTTAAGCTGCTAAGCCATTATTATAAGATATTAAAGTTTCTGTTTATTTTTTAGTTTAAGGATTAAACTTACTTGAAATCCACTTTCGATATAAACTCTGTTTGACGGTCCATTATGAAAAAAATCAAAAATGTTACTAGTACTACCAACATATGGGAAAATTCCGCTGGCATTCCAATGTCTGTTGTAGCACTGCTCTTATATACGGGTAGGTATCTACCAAATATAACAATACAATAAGAGGTCGTTATTAAAACGCCCAAAGTAAGTTTCACAAAAAAGGGTATGCGCGCGAAAAGAAACATCATGATAATAGTCAACTCTAAGCTTTCAGTTATGCCCTGCAGAAGACATACATAATTATCATTTGTGAAAAGCTATCAAATGCTTACTTTGTAAATGAAAGGTCATACCCAAGCATCAAAACTCATTTCACATTCCTGGCTCCTGGCAAGATCTTCTAAGCTTCTATGTGGATTCAAAGTATTGTTGGTATAGGTCGGCCAGTTTCTACAATCCAACTGAAATGTATAGAATACATACATATGCATATTAAAGTATGTACCTACATTTATAAATAATAGCGTTTTTTACCAACTGGAAAAATGTGGCTGAACAATTTGTTAGAACTAATAACGAATAAATTCCAATTCGTGCTGCTATGCTGCTTTGTATGTGTTTTGACACATTAAAGAGAAACCATATAAAAATATTTGTCGGTACCGAGTAAACTGTTTGTGCAAAAAGCATCATCCACAGTTTTTTAAACCAAGCCACAAAAAAACAAATGATCATTAGCACTACGTATATGGTATTTGTCGATTGTCTTTAAGAAAAATTGTATATACATACATATGTACATAGATATATTTTTAATATTAAAAATTTCTCATTAGTAATATTCTTTACTTACACTTTATTTATCCATTGTATGGAAATAATAGCACAAAATATTATGACTGCCATAGTCACGCTATATTTTAACATGTCATCGGGTTCGCTTAAATACTGCAATTCAAAATTCAAGTCTTTGTAATTTAAAAAGAAGGAGGATAGATTGTGTCGAAATTTTTGCTCCTCTAATTCTTCTTGTGCCGAACCCTTGGATGAGGTGAATCTTTTTAATAAATAAATAATATATAATTTGTATTAATTTAAATTAAAACTTAATAAAACATTTGAGTAAACAATAAAACAATTATTTAATAATAAATTATTTTAATTTACTTAAAGCTGGGTTAAGCTAATTAGCCGTTTGAAATGCTTTAACGTTAAGGCTTAGTTAGCCAAACGTAACGTATGAAAATGGTTGTATTTTGGGGCTCTCTTAAACCGCAGAAGATATGTATCTTCAAAATAAAACTTCATACTCGTTTTAACTAAGGTATTTTCAACTTAATTTTTAATTGGATAGATCTTATGCTAACATGTTTGGCTTATCTCTTATATTTGAAGAGAATACTGGATTCAAAATTTTGTTCTATGTATATTTTTGGTATTCAAGTTCACTAAAATTACTTGGCAACACTTCTATTTACATGAATGTTAAACTTTACCTACTGGATTATTTTTAAATCAAGTTTTACACTTCAACAAATTTAATTACATGCATATAATTTAAAATGAATGAGGGATACCTCAACTGTGGAGTTTTGATTTCAACATTAAGTCACCTACAATCAACTTCACCATACCTCATGGAAACAGATATTTTTTATGGATTTTTACATAAAAAATAAATGTTCAAAGTATATTCGAATCAAAAAAATGTTTTTTTTCAGTTTGGGTTGTCAAGTAATCTACCCTTTGTCCTCTTCCGATTATGAACAAAAACTCTACAGCTCTTTATCTCCATTTACCAAAGGTAAACTTAATTTTAATATGTCAAAGGGTATGACCTGTAGAGTGTTCACAAAGTTGGAATGTCAAGTATACTACCCCTTGCCCTCTCCCGATTATACTCAAAAATGATACAGCTCTTCATCTCCATATTCCAAAGGTACAAATTTCATTTTAATAAGTCCAACGGTATGATCTGTTGAGCGTTCACAAAATTAGGGTGTAGTAATGGGTGATTCAAGCAGAGATAATTTTTCAATAGTCTTTTTTAGACAGTTTACGTGTGTTCCGTATCATGCTGTCATGTTATTTTTGTTTAGTATTGTTTGGCATTTTATAATGGAATGACTTACGCCTGAACAACATTTACAAATCGTTCAACTTTATTACGAAAATTGACGTTCTGTGCGGAATGTGTGTCGTGCACTTCGCTCAACTTATGGTCAACATAATCGGCCTACTGAGCGTACTATTCGCAACACCATCACTTATTTTGAGAACCAGAATTCATTATTGGATAATATTCGACGGAATAGACCACGTCCAGCAGAGAGTGTACACGAAGACCGTGGATAGTCGATTCGGCGCCATTCGCAACAACTCGGACTGACGTATGGAACTACTTGGCGCATTTAACGTCGAGATCTTAAATTGAAAGCATAAAAAATACAGCTTGTGTAACAACTGAAGCCGCTCGACCTTCCCAAGCGACATCACTTCGCTCTATGGGCTCTCGAAAAGTTCCAAGAAGATCCGACGTTTTCGCGGTAAATTTTATTCTGGCTCAATGGGTATGTAAACAAACAAATTTGCAGCATTTGGGACGAAGAGCAACCTGAAAAGATTCAAGAGCTGCCACTTCATCCAGAAAAAACAACGGTTTGGTGTAGTTTGTGGGTCGGTGGAATCATCGGTCCATATTTCTTTAGAAATTATGACGGTGCCAAGATGCCTGAAATTGAAGCTCGTGATCTCGGCGACATTTGGTTTCAGCAAGACGGCGCCACTTCCCACACATCGCATCAATCAATGGATTTATTGAGAGAACATTTCGGTGAGCTCATAATTTCACGTTTTGGGCCGGTCGATTGGCCTCCAAGATCGTGTGATATCACACCGTTAGACTTTTTCCTGTGGGGATATGTAAAGTCTGAAGTTAATGCGGACAAACCCACTTCGATTCAGGCCTTGGAGGAAAACATCACGCGTGCCATTCGCCAGTTAGCAGTCGAAATGCTCGAAAGAGTCATCGAAAATTGGACTCAACGGATGGACCATCTGCGACGTAGCAACGGCCAACATTTGATGGACTTAATCCTCAAAAAATTAATGCCAAAGAATTTTCTTTGGCCGCGCCATTTTTTATATTTATTAGTTTTTCTATTCTTCTAATATATATCACAACCTCCTTCTTTACCGGTATGTATTAATCTATAGCAATAAATCTTTGGCGAAGTTAAATATTCACAAAAGGCCTATAAATCAGCTTCAATACGAATTAATGTGACTACTTGACTCCAGAGGCACTGCAACACTATTATAAAAATAATTATGACTTGTAGCTACAGAGTTGCCAAAAGTGAAGTATTCCTATTCATTTATTTCACCACCCACCTGCCTTAACACTTCCCAATACTTTTCCCAAAGAAAGTAACACAATTAATTATTAATAATTGCCTGAGTGTTACTTCTCTTCATTTTTCTAAGGAAACAAGAGTCAATTAGAAAAATTAAACTTCTAAATTGTTACTACTATTAAAACAAAGAGTTTAATGTGTTGAGCGTGTAATATATACATACAAACATATATGTAAATATTGTTTAGTTTATAATAATAAACTAATAGTTTTATTAATTATTTAATATTATGCTAATTACCCATAACGTTTTATAATAAAAATGCAATTTATTTGTTGGGGGAAAAGAGCTAGTCCCTATACGTATTTTACTGGTGGCTCAGGCCAGATCATCAGGAAACCTTTTTCCTAACAAATAAATTACATTTTTATTATAAAACGTTATGGGTAATTAGCATAATATTAAATAATTAATATTTAAATTCCCAAAAATTTTATTAATAATAGTTTTATCTTTTCTATCAAAATTTATTTAAAGATTAATTTATCAGATATTTAAGTGTATAAAAATACTAACCTTATTATTCCCAACGGCATTTTTTCCAACTCGCGACACATTTCCATTTCAGCTTGTAATGGCATTTCATTAAATTGTTCCATTTTATTCTGCATAAAGTTTTCTACAGATTCAGAACTCAAGCCTTGTTCCATTTGATTTTTAACATCAGCTAAGGGATGGCCTAGTCCATTGTAGGAGGAAGGCGGCTCAATCAAAAATGTGCGTATACCAAATTTGTTTAAAACTGGATCTTCTTTGGCACTTGATGTACCCTCCACATACTTGTATTCACCTTTTAATTGCTTCAAAGTTTCCTCACTTACATGCACTTTTCCAGCTACGCCCGTCTGTTCTAAACTATTGGCTATATCCACATCTTTCGACCAAATGTCATATTGTAGTTTACAGGCACCTATAACACCCGACAAAATACTGCCCGTATGAACACCTATTCGCATGTCGATATTTAATTTGCGGTTTGTGCTATTTTTTGGGTTTGGGCAAAAATAGAAAACATTTTTTTTGCGAATAAAATAAGTTTGTCTATAAGTACAACTTTTAAATTTATACCTTACATCTCGTATATCCTTTATCATATGTAAACCAAGGTCAACACAACATTTGGCATGATGTTCATTTGGTACAGATAGACCGGCCACAGCATAATAACAATCACCCAAAAATTTTATGCGCAAAACATTGTATTCCTTAGATAATATACATACATATGTATGCATGTATATATATATTTATTAGAAATTTTATCAAAAATATTAGATATACTACTACTTGATCGCTTACTTTTGAGGCTGTATCAAATTTAACAAATAAATCATGCAGGGTCTCGACTAAAGTTTTTACATCCAATTTAGTGGTTAAATAAGAATAATTCACCACATCGGCATATAAAATGGTAACATCATCATGCGGTTCAATAAAAAGTTGTCTTTTAAAAAACATCCATCATCGAATGTTCATAGAAATGAAATATTATTTTGGACTTACTCAAGTTCTGGCTGCCGCATATGTGTTCTTTTTGTGATCGCTTCTCTAGAAATAAATATTCAGAATAAGAATTACACTTAAGAATAATTACTAGTTAATAAAATTATTAGTTGCCTGCTAAAATTTATGTTCCAAGGTGAAATGCGTCTTCTAGCCGTTATAAGTTTCAGGCGCGATTTAATATGATCTTCTATTTTGTTAACAATATGGCCAGGTATTATGCTTAACAACAATCTTTGCTGTTAAACAAGAAAAAGTTAGAGAACATAAACATTTCTTTTGCAACACACCGTCTTCACGAGCCATTGTTTTGTTTTCAAATCAGAAAACAACAAAAATTGGTTTATTTTTTTCTGTGTGGAGAATACGTATCTATGTGCATGTTCCGACAAAACATAATTTCTTATTCATCGTCAATGTTGTTTGAAGGGTTATAGTTCAGAAAACGCTTGATTAACAGATATATAATTATTGCCGTCGTTTCAAGTTGGGGCATAGGGTCATTAACAGATGGCGTGTTTTAAAAGTCAAACTACCATACTAAAAACAATATTT
The DNA here is from genome assembly GCA_949628195.1 of Phasia obesa. Lineage (NCBI taxonomy): Eukaryota > Metazoa > Arthropoda > Insecta > Diptera > Tachinidae > Phasia > Phasia obesa. The sequence goes on from OX451217.1 coordinate 32,000,399, forward strand.
GATGGCAGACATCGTTGTGCGAACAAATGATCTAACAATGCTGCTTGAACAAGAAAATGAGATCGACAACGATGGCTTGCACGAAACGTTTTAATGTGAGCACATGAAATTGTTCAATAATGGAACAAATCAATGGCTCGTCAAGACGTAGGGTAAGACAAACCTCCTCTTCCCTGGCATAACGAAGAATCATATTTTCTCCCACAAGTTTGTGACGATCCAGAAATGTTATGCGAATATTAATCTCTTTCATTAGACGAAAATAAATTCCCAAGAAATTGAGACTCATTAGAAATATGGCCTCTATTATGAGTTTTTCAATACCAAAAGTTTTCGAGCCGTATGTTAATTTTTGGGATGTTACTAAGGCATAACTTAATAAATACCACGCCGTTACCACCATTCCCAGAATGAAGGCATGAACATTATCTGGCAAAGGCATAAATATATAAACTCCGTATAATATATAGGACCCATAAGCAGGTATTATTAAATGTGAATTGATAATGGCATGATATACTCCAACTCCTGTGTCTGTAACCGCCAGAATAATCACGGCTATCCACGATGTCACATTCATTATCCATGGGTGTTGCGTAATAAGCTCTGCATTAAAATTGATAGCCAATATGCCCCACACTAATAAGCCCGATGTAACATAGGCGAAAATATTGCCTACATTGTAATCTGAATTCTGAAAAAGGTTTCAATAACGGTACATCTTCATTTCAAATATAATCGAAAGCTTAAGTTAAATCATAAAAATATATTTTTATTTATACATATATGTATTTAGAAAATGACTTGTAATTGCATTGTAACATTTCATAATATAAAATATTGTTTCTGAATTTCCCTCTATAAACCAGTTGTTTGATAGATCTCGTTAACTAAAATGTAATTCATAAAGTATGTAAGTAAAACTTAAATTAAATACTACAAAATTTCTCGGCCAAATTTTGGACAATCGTCTGTAAAGAAGTTTTCAAGGAAAACAAAAGTGTTGTTTTCTAAAGCGCAACCAATTCATTTCTAAAATGTGTCATGATTTTTTCATTAAAAAAACGCAAAAGAACAGGAATTAAAACCATTTAAATATATCTGTATGAAATCACTCAGATATATGTATATCAGACATGTCGATAGTTAAAACAAATAAAATCCTTTCATTATGTTTATAAGGAAGCAATCAGACATCGATCATGTCTGATCGTTGTCGTTATCGAATTTCCCAGACACGTCGAACGAAAATTCGTACAGACTTGCCGAAGAAATACTAATCCGTACTGTCATACTTTTTGGGCACACATGCTATTTTTGACAGATCAAACTGCTTCAACAAAAAAATTAAAAAAAAAATATTTCATGTACAGAAATGCTCCTGTTAATGTTTTATAATATGTTTAGATTTCAATTTATAGCAAGAAATTTGACATAATTTACTTACCGACAGCGGCTGTAGCAACACTAATAAGTGCATTCCCATCTCTAGCATGGCGATAAAGATAAATAATGTTAAATAACTGATTCTTAGACGTTGCATATATAACCGATAAAAGTGTTCCAATTCCAAGCTCTTACATTGAATCTAAAAAAAGATCTTGCAATACTTAATTTGGGTTAGATTAACAGAGTGTTAAAAAGTTAGATAGAAGAAGATAATTTAAGAACAACTGATAATTATGTCTTGAGATATCTAAATTATATGGCGCCAATATTATGTATATTTAGCTCTACAGTTTTATACATATGTATATGCAATTTGCTAATAGTCTTGGGCTCTTCCGAATTTACCATTTTTTGGATCTTTATTTAAAGTTAAGCAAATTTGAAACAGAACATACACTGCCGATCATCTGAATAGGTTCAGTACTTTTTTCAAATTTAAATTCTTTTTGTGGAAAAAATATTAATAATATCTATTGGTAACACAAAATGTAAAATACTTCCTGTTTATAATTTTTTATTAAAAAAAAATATTTTTCATATACCAGGCCATAAAAATATTTTTTTTAATGTCTATTTCAAGAAACCATTTTTTTGGTTCACCTGAATAGGTTCACTGCTAGTAAATTAAAATAATTACAAAATGTTATTTTATTTTATAAACTTTTATTTATTTAAATATATTGTAAAACTTTTATTAATAATGTGTATGCCCTCCTTGATTTGATATTACTTCATAAATGCGGTTGGGAAGGGAGTTATACAAGTTGTCAATTACTTGAAGGGAAATTTCGCTCCAAGCCTTTTTGATTCCATCAATCAATGCTTTCTTGTTCTCATATTGTTTTCCAGACTCATACACTTTACGTGAAAGCAGTCCCCACACATTTTCTATAATATTTAAGTCGGCGGCCATTCCATAGTGGTAACATTTTGACTGTGAATCCGTTGTTTTACCACCCTAGCTGTATGGATTGGGGCGTTGTCGTGCTGAAATGTCCATGAAATTGGCCCAAAAACTCGCGAAATGTGTGGAAAAGCCTTTTCCAGCACACTTTTTTTAGTATTTGCTGTCATTCTAGATGATAAAAACTGAAGGTCAAAAGTGCCGTAGTACGAAATTGCTCCCCATACCATCACACTGCCTTCACAGCTATGAAGACGACTTAAATAGCGTTCCTCTTTCCGCAGATCATGGAAGTAATAATTATATCCGTCAGAACCTTCCAAATTAAATTTCTTTTCATCGGAAAAAAACCACTTGTTTCCACTTTGACTTATACGACATGTGTTCGCTGGCAAACTGAAGCCGTTTTGCTTTACGATCAGCGGTAAAGGAAGGTTTTTTTTTAATTTTCGTTCTTTTTAAATGATTTGCGTTTCGAATTATCCGTCGTACTGTTGCGACGCTAGCTTTAGTTCCAGTTTTTTGCTTTATTTTTGCAGCAGACTCGGTGGAATTTGAGGCAGCTCTGATAATCGCTCTTCTATCTGTGATTGTTGTTGCCTTATACGTACCTCCCTTCATATTTTTTCCATATTCGGCCTCATTTCTTAAGAAATTGCTTATTACATTTTGACTGCAACCAATTTTATTTGCAGTTTTTCTGTGAGATAGGCCAGAATCAATATAAGCTTTATAATGGCCATAGTAATACACCTCCTGTAAAAATTTCAAGAGTCTACCTATTATCGTTCAAAATTTAGGCCATATACATGCAAATCATGTCACTATTGGAACACCCTCTCTCTTTATTACACTATACACAAACTTTTTGATTTTAGACAGTTGCCAGCCACTGTTGCCTCATTACTCAAAAAAATTCATTGTCAGTCAGTCGATGTCAGTCAAGCATGTTCAGACAACTGCAGTTGGTTCGATGGTTGAATTTCGTAAGAATAGTGATCCAAATCCAAAAGCAAAATAAGGATTTCTTTAATACAATTACAACGATTTCATATGTCAAATTAATTGTTTTAAAGAAAGTTGTTGTGAGATAAAATTTATGTTATTTTTACAGATTTTTCTCTCAATCGTGTCCAAAGAACTGACAATAAAAATGTTCTTGTACTTATTGGAAATGTTCTTTAAAAAGTGTTTATGATGATATTATCGAAGTATTGTATTTCTCACAGCCTGACGATTTTCCACCATTTTTGTCTGGCAACTATGGCAACTGCACCACTTTATTAAATGTGCAATTTGCTTTTCCGTTTCTTGTTCCTGTAAATCTCATTGTTTTTAATACTCACACTCATATACTTTGAGAGTAGTTACAAAACTTTTAAAATAAGAGTAATGAAGTGTATATTTTCTATTAAGAAGAGAGTGAGAATATACTACTTAAAGTAAACACTTAGATTTTTTATATGCTACTGACACTTCAAAATGTAAAAAATATTGCTAGGAAGCCCATTGTTCTTCATTGTATCTACATATGTATATGATAACACGAAATCCTTTTACAGTCCAAAAAATCAAAAAATTTGTGGAACCAGTCCGGCATTTAATCTTAAGTAATTACTGTCGCTGAGAGAAATATTTGCCTAGATGTCCAATCCTACTTTCTGGCGATTAATTATTTTATAAATTGTACAGAGTTTCAGAATAATACCCACCACAAACAATTACGCATTCCTGTTCCAGTTTAGTAGTGCGTTTTTTTTTACCTAAGTGACGTATAAAGGAATCTAGATACCCTACAAGTGGTAATTATAATTGACCTGCGTAGCATCTTCTCAAGTGAAATTGCCATTTCATCTCGTCGGACAATGGCCTTCCGCGACCCATTTTTAATGGAATTTATACAAAAAGGTTTAAGATGTGAACAGACACTAAAATAATAACCGATTTTTACCGACGTTTAAGGAGAAGTGTTTTTATTTTAAGTGAACCTAATCAGATGAACCAATTTTTACACGTGTTTTTGCTACACTTTTCTATGAAGCAAAATTGTCAAATAACGGTTAATTTTTTACATTGTTCTAGTAGGCTAAATTATTCTCAGATAATTGATATCTTAATTATAAAAGAAAAAAAGAACGTACTCTTAAAGCATATCTAAAGAGAAATTAAAAATAAACTAAAAGAGAGTAAACCTATTAGATGATCGGCAGTGTAATATGGCTCTAGCAAGGCGAATTCATACCAGGTGGAGTTGATAGCCCAGCTGATTTTTTTTTGCTCTCGTTTTTTTGCTAATGCCTTGTCAAAAATACATTGTTTCATATCTGCTAATCTAATGTCAAAGTAGTTGTTTTGTTGTAGTTGTTGCTTTACTGCTCACACCTGGTATGAATTCGCCTTGGGCTCTAGTAAACATACCAAAACCATATTTTTTCTATCGTGTGGAAAACTAAAAGAGGAAAATTATTTATTTATGTATGTATGTATCAGACTTGGGGGATACCAATTACATTTTGTAATTAATTACACATACAATTACTAATTACATGTAATTGTAATTGAAAATTTTCAATTTCAATTACATTCAAATTTTTTAATTTTAATTAAGTTTTTTCAATTACACATTAAATGTAATTTGTAATTACTTGTAATTAGTAATTGGAAATTGAAATGTAATTGAATCCCCCCATGTCCGGTATGTATGTATGTATGTATGTATGTATGTATGTATGTATGTATGTATGTATGTATGTATGTATGTATGTATGTATCTATGCATATATAAACAACAATTGGTATATAATTTGAAATAACCAACTTACTCTTAGATGGTCCCATTCCCATTTCTTGTCATTAAGCAGCGCTTCACGACGGATTTCAAAACTTAAACGCGAGATACGTTGCGAAGAGACTACTTCTAAAAATGAATTCCTTGCAATCATTATATCCAATCTTTTACATTACAAAACAAAAATTTTTTAAATTAATAAATAACTTGCTTATTATTAATAACTTATTAGCTTATTAGCCAAATATGTAATTTATCGCTTATTTCGTTATTATAGGAGAATTTTATTTTAAAATATCAAGAAAGGGTAATTAAGGTTAAACGACTTCTGAAATGAGAAAAATGATTAAACGCTAAAAAAACGCTAAAAAATTGCACAAGCAACAGTATTTTAGAATCTAAAAAAAGATTATTTTAATAAAAAGAAACGAATTTCGATGAAACTTACTTCGGATCTATAAAGAACAACGATGCCCGCCATCGAATGTAATTTTTAATGTAACAGTTTTTACTTTTAAACAATGCCAACTGTGCTTCAACCTAACTAATACCTGGGAGGCTACTGCGTATTTCGATTCGAAAGAAATCTTTTTCGAAACACAATGTTAAAGTAATACAAATTCGAATGATTTCCTTTTCGAATCGAAATACGCAGTAACCCCCTGTGTTGTTATAAACAAGCGTTCCCAGACATACCCGTGGGTGCCTATGTGCACACAATATTAGCCAGACTCTCAACAAAGAGAATAAAACACGTACAATTTTCAGTCAGTACGAGTAACGTGCCGAACACTCGTAGATTACGCCAAAAAATTAAATTAAAGCTATAGTTTCAAAACAGCTGGTTAAATTACGTTTAAACCAGGTAATTACTTAAAATGTTTAACATTTTACAAATTTGTAGAAAAAAAAGCAGGGTTTAATTTGTTCTATTTCGTTCCATCCACCAGGAATTTTGTATTTATTTTATATATTTTTATTGGTGTTTATTTATTTTATATGTTGTATAAAATTATATTTTTGGAACGGGTAATTAATTAGAATCGGTCACAACTTTTGACATGTCGACTTACTAAATTATCAATGAACGAAAAAAAAAAAAAATCAGCTGAGCTGACGCACTACCTAGTAAAATAAATCTGCTTGTATTCAATGTTGAAATGTCACTTTTAGAGATCATTGTCTTAAAATGTTCGGAAGGAGTTCGCAATATCAAAGAGAATAAAAACGTTAGACCTTGTTGCAAGTCATCTTGTCTTTACATAGAGTCTACACTTAAGTAAGACATTTGATGTTTACTGCACAACTGCCACTGAGTACGTGTTTCCCTTCTTTATCCAGTTTAAGCTGTTTACCTATCTTAATAGTAGAATTAGTTGTTTTGTATCGTATTACATTTTAACATTTCGTATCGTTCAACTTTGTGCGTAAATTAGACATAGCGTAGCTGCAAACTGATAATATGGTTTACTTTTGCTAAATATTTTGTAATTTTCTTGAATTAAATAAATAAGATTTCCATCATACATTTTTTCGTAACTATTCTATTTTTAACTTTCACAGAATTGTTTGGCTTTGTTTTTATTTTTCCCGATAAAGAAGGTCAAAGTTTAAAATTCTTTACATGAAAATCTATTTATGTAGATTTTTCCGTAACAGTTAATTACGATATATTTTAAATAGTAAACAGTAATATGTTTTACTTATGTTACAGTTTTAGTCAGTTGATCCGTAATTGCACGATTTAAATCAACTAATTTTGTCATTACAAGCATTCGTGCAAATTGTTTCCCTTTTTTAATTTATGAATGTATGTATGTACCCCAATGTATTGCCCCAATGTCACCACTTTTGTCAACTATTATGGTGACTCTTTGGCGACATTGTCACCAAATCGTCTAAATTTTTATATTTGTAAAAATATGTTTATTTTAAATATTGAAAAATCAATATAAATTGTGTTTCAAATCATCAAAACGGCATAACACCTTACTGGACATTCTGGCGGAGTATAAAGTTTTGCTAGACAGAATTGTTAAGTAAAATATGGTTGCTACAAACCTTATTTTTCCCAACTAGAAGTGAATAAATATTAAAAGAACTGGACGCTATTTTAGCCATTCGAAAAAAAGAGATTGCGTGATTATCCAAATGTGTTTAAAGTTTTAATAGGTAAACAGTTTGGTGTTTGTTTTAAGTTTTGTAATATTTTGACAATTATTTTTTTTTTTTTTCATAATATTTAGATGTTTTTTCAACTTTTAGTGCATTTTTGGATAAAACGCTTCGAGCAGCATTTCAGCGGCAAAATTTTTAAACAAATAGATGGAGTCAAAGCAAAATCAAACGGAAAACAAATGGATGAAGACACTTCAAACAAAGATAATTTTTTAAAATTTTTTTTAACTGAAATTATTTATAATCATACTTTTAACAATCTTATTGAATTGTTCGTAATAATTAATTTTAACATTTTTAACTTAAATTTTTTATAATCATAGTCTTAACAACCTTATTGAATTATTCATATTAACATACGAAAAATTAAAATTTTTAGATTTTATGTTAGAAAACTGTAATGAATTAGTTCTTTTTAGTCATTTATTTATTTTTTAATAAAACCACAAAAGTTAAGAATGCATTTTCATTGTCCAATATATTTCAGAAAAGTACCAAAAGTGTAGACT
>OX451217.1:32008426-32113953 GCA_949628195.1 Phasia obesa
TTTCGATTATTTTTCATATAATATTTCTGTTATTTGTTATTCTAACAAATTTTTTTAAAAAAATTGAAATATTTTTCGTGATTATATAAAACCACTATACGAAAAATTTTGTAATTATTACAATAAACTGCACCAACTTTAGAAATTTGAAAGAAAAATTCCAACAATGGCAAAGCTGATTTCATCAAAAATATTGTAATTCCAGTTATTACTCATTCCATTTCATTTTTTCCGTGTATAATTGTTTAATGTACGAAATACATACAGAACCGTCTCGAATATATTGAAGACAGAAACATGGTTTCCCAACTATGTTACATTCGACGTTCCCTCGTGTATATCAAGCGCATCAATTCAGTTACCGTCGGTATTCTCTCACATTATGTCAAAGATAATTCCCGTTGTAGACACCAAGATTACGTCATCCGAATGATTTCCTGTTTGGCGACGTAGTTCGCCCAGTTAAAAATTCAATGGCGTCATTTGACCTCCTTCGCTCCTTAAAAGAGCGTAAGTATTAGGATGGCGCATGTACAAATGTACAAATATGAAATATCTCCTAGGTATTAGGGTGATTAGGTAAAATATATATCCCGCTGATGACGTTGTATTTCTTTTTAGTGGCCAAATAATCCTCCTTTCCTTTTATTGATAAAGGATAATGGTTTTTTTACACAAAAATAATTGTTTCAAAATTGCTTATTTTATAAAACACCATAATTCGCAAATAAATTTTTAAAGAATTAATTTTTATAGAAAACTATACAAAAAATCTTTTAACACAAATTGATTTCTTTAACAAAAAAAAAACTGCAATTCTTCTATATAGCGAAACTTAGCACTTTTAATTCTCATTTTATAATTTTGATGCTTTTAAAACCACGCACAGTAATATTGTGTTTAAACTAAAATTAATTGCTTAATATTGTCTATATTATTTTTGCGTTTTAAATATTTTTATTTATTTTAAGCTTAATTCAAATAAATTGACACAAGAAATTGATTAAATATTTCAAAATTAACAATAAATATACCTTGTATATACATAATGGGTGATTTTTTTGAGGTTAGGATTTTCATGCATTAGTATTTGACAGATCACGTGAGATTTCAGACATGGTGCCAAAGAGAAAGATGCTCAGTATGCTTTGCACTGTTTGGTGTGGTTTGTACGCTGGTGGAATCATTGGACCGTATTTTTTCAAAGATGCTGTTGGACGCAACGTTACGGTGAATGGCGATCGCTATCGTTCGATGCTAACAAACTTTTTGTTGCCAAAAATGGAACAACTGAACTTGGTTGACATGTGGTTTCAACAAGATGGCGCTACATGCCACACAGCTCGCGATTCTATGGCCATTTTGAGGGAAAACTTCGGAGAACAATTCATCTCAAGAAATGGACCGGTAAGTTGGCCACCAAGATCATGCGATTTGACGCCTTTAGACTATCTTTTGTGGGGCTACGTCAAGTCTAAAGTCTACAGAAATAAGCCAGCAACTATTCCAGCTTTGGAAGACAACATTTCCGAAGAAATTCGGGCTATTCCGGCCGAAATGCTCGAAAAAGTTGCCCAAAATTGGACTTTCCGAATGGACCACCTAAGACGCAGCCGCGGTCAACATTTAAATGAAATTATCTTCAAAAAGTAAATGTCATGGACCAATCTAACGTTTCAAATAAAGAACCGATGAGATTTTGCAAATTTTATGCGTTTTTTTTTTAAAAAAAGTTCTCAAGCTCTTAAAAAATCACTCGTTATATCACAATTAACAAGTAATATTAATTGGAATAGATTTAAACGATGTACACGAACGAAATCTTTATGCAATTTTTTTATCTGGTGTAGAAAAGTAAGTGGCACAGAAAAATAGTTTTGGATGCATTTTAAAGGTATTTTATTATGGTCCCGTACCCAAAGGGTAAATACGTAACCCTATTGTTTTTGCTACAATGTTTGTCCGTCTGTCAGAGCCTGTTATCTCTGGAACCGTAATATGAAGACTCTTGAAGTTGTATAACTGTTGCAGCTATAGCAACAAATACTACTAAAAGGGTGTTCCGATAATGACGTGATTTTATGTATATGGCCTAAGTTTTGAACCATTACAGGTAGACTCTTGAAATTTTCACTGAAGGTGTGGCCGCTGTAGCAACAAAAGCGAAAAGTTATAGGGTGTTCCGAAAGTGACGTGTAATTTGCGTTTATGTCTTTATTTCCAGAGCTGTAGGAATAATATATGCAGACAGTAATTAAAAATATTTTCGCTTTATAAACAAGTATACAAAATTAAACCTAAAAATTCAAGCGTGTTCCGATAGTGAGGTGATTTGCATGTATGTATGTATATTAGAGCACCCATGAAATATATGGGATTTTCAAAATTATTATTTTTTGCACTCTCCGCGAGTTTTCGGTTTTCTGGGGATTACAAATTGAAATGTGCATTTTGTTTCTAAAATGTAAACCGGCCAGACCCCTCGCATTTAAGTGGCAAAAACGGCCTTAAAAAGTTGTAAAAAAGATGTCTGGATATATTTATCAATAACTTTTATTTATAATATCTATATAACTATATATATAAAATTAAGTTGCATTGTGTTTGTAACTGATGTTCTCTGGAATGCGTAAACCGATTTTGTTTCTACAAATTTTATATGACAGGGACGTCAATACCAAGGTTTTTATGTATAAACGGTCTCTGTATGTGTATTGGTTCATGAGTTATAGCCGGAATAGTTGGCGTGGTACCGCCCATACCAAGTGAAAAATTATTGTCGTGTTCCTGGCGAACTGCAACAGATAGCGCCTTGAAACTTTGAAAGTGTAGCCTTTGTTCTAAGGTGCATAGTCTGCCAAAATACAGAATGAATTGGGGCAGTGGGCGTGGTACCTCATATACAAAGTGAAAAATTATTATTGGGTATATAGAGAACTATAATAGGTATGGTCTTCAAAGTAGGTACAAGTAAACCCCATACCCATGCGTATACTCTAGAAAATCATAGGCTGAATTGGGACAGTGAGCGTGGTACCCCCCATACAAAGTAAAAAATTATTATCGTGTATCTAGACAACTGCAATAGGTAGCGCCTTGGAATTTTGCATCAGTAACCCCGATTTTAAAATACATTGTGTAGAGAAACACAGACTGAATTTGAATGGAGGGCGTGGTACCTCCGTTACAAAGTGAAAAATTATTATCGCGTACCTAGAGAACTACATTAGGTATAGTCTTGAAACTTTGCACAAGTAACCCTCATACTATTTTGCATAGTCTAACAAAATACAGACTAGATAAGAATCCTAATAATACTGGGAGTGGCACATCCCATTGAAAGTGATCGTGTTAATATGTATAGTCTAGCAAAAAACAGGTTGGATGGCAACATTTTTGACTTGAAAATAGCGTGCGTTTTCGCTTTAAAGGTTGGTCATACTTTTCTTGCAAGTGTTTATTGTTTTTTTTAGATGAGTGTAGCGAAGCGCACCGGGGATAGCTAGTAAAATATATAAAGTACTTTTATTTAGTTATATAAATTTTTTTTCGGTATATAATGACAAGTATTTTGTTCATACAAACTTTTTACCCACTTTAAAGCGTTAGTGTTTTTTTAGCGGTTCAATTGAAAGTTTACCTTTAAACTGAACTTTAAGTGGCTCTCATTCTTTTTTGAAGGCATGTAAATACGAACACAAATGTTCATTATGAGATAGAACATTTTGAGCTCATTTAGTATGTGAATAAAGGTTTTTTGAATGTCGACTATTATATGGTTTAATAATGACCAAAAACTGAATCAGGCCTGCAATGTTATTAAGTAATTTTAACACTGAAAGTCTGAGTGTTAGTCAATCAGTCTGATAGTAAATAAACATAATATTTTACCGATTAATCGATCAGTTTTTATGTTGTTTTGAACGTAATTTAGTTAATATAATATCGTAAATTCGTTTACTTTATGATTAATAGACCAACACGGGACTCTGGTCTAAAATATTATTATAAACTTGCAAGAGATAAACTATTTTGATTTTATAAGTTGATCAATAGTATTTTAGACCAGAGTCAGGTTTTGATTCAACTTTCAAAAAACCTTTATTCACATATTAAATAAGCGCAAAATGTTCTATCTCAGGATGAAGAGAGTTCGTATTTACATGCCTTAAGACATGAATGAGCACCCATCAAAGTTCAGTTTTAAGATAACCTTCGAGTTGAATCGCTAAAAAAAACACTAACGCTTTATCGTTGGTTATATGAACAAAATAGTTGTCCCTTTATAACGAAAAAAAGATTATATAACTAAATCACAAAAATCTTTCCGTTTAAGAGTTAATAATTAATAAAGCCACATATATTTTTACAGCTTTTTAAGGCCGGTTTATGGTTTAGAAACAAAATTTTTATGTACAACGTATTTTTTACCCCCTACATAACCGAAAATGCGCGGGGAGCGATAAAATAACACATTTGCATATATTGGTGGTCTAATGTATATGGCCTAAGTTTTGAACGATAATAGTTAGACTCTTGAAAGTTTTACAGAAGGCCACTATAACAAATAGTAAATTAAAGGGTGTTAATTAAAGTGACGTGATTTGCATGAATATGTCCTAATTTTTTATCGTGTCACTATGACCCCTAAAACAACAATAACGTGAACAGGTACACTTTTGAAATTTGTATAGAAGATGGGTTGTCACGGCCGCTATGACAATTACTAAAAGCTAAAGGGTGTTCTGATAGTGAAATTTGTTTCACCTATAGTGACACATTTTATTAATCGTAATAGGTAGACTCTTGATATATTCATAGAAAGGGACTTGACATGGCCACTATAAATAATAAAATTAAAGGATATAAATAATATCCGACAGTGATATAATTTGATCGTAAATAGCCTTATTTTTTTGGACCGTAATAGGTAGACTCTTGAAATGTTTACAGGAGATGTCTTGCTTCGACTGCTATAACATTAACTAAAAATTAAAGGGTGTTCTATCAGTGATATAATTTTCACATATTTTACCTTATTTTTTGAGTCGCAATAGGTAGGCTGCTGATATTTTTATAGAAAGTGTATTATCATGGCCGCTGTAACAACAATGACTAAAATTTTAAGAGTGTTCTGATAGTAATGTAATTTTTTAAACGTTTATTTATACAGAGTGTGTAAATTTATTTCCGCTATAGCAAAAAATATAAAAAATAAAAATTATTCGGTTTTGCGAAATTGACCATTTTTGAACCCGATGTATGTATAAATTTATCCGCTATAATAAGAACAATTAGTTAAACCAAAAATTAAAGGGGTTTTCGAATGACACGATTTTGCATATATAACCTTATATTTGAACAGTGATAGGGTGACACTTCAAATTTACACATCTTATTATATTTTACAATATATACTGTAACAACAAGTAACGAAATTAAGTTTATTAAAAATAAAAGGGTGATCCACAAGTGTCGTGAATTCGAGGAATTTTGCCTTATCTTCTAAACGTTATAGGCAGACACTTGATATTTACACACGGTATTTAGCAAGGTATATTTATCTTACTACGTAGTGGCGTCTCTACAACAAATACAACAATACAATATGGCGTGAATTCGAGGAATTTTGCCTTATCTTCTAAACGTTATAGGCAGACACTTGATATTTACACACGGTATTTAGCAAGGTATATTTATCTTACTACGTAGTGGCGTCTCTACAACAAATACAACAATACAAGAACAATATGGCCATTTGTTGTTCGAAATGTCAAAAAACATATAAGAAAATTGAGAAAGCATGAATGTATTTTTTTGCTTTCTCGCTTGTGCACTATAAAATTTTGAAAAACATACAACATTTAACAGGTCGAACTACTAAATCAGCTGGGCGGATGACACTACCTAGTAAGATAAATATACCTTGGTATTTAGTATAAAAAATAATTAAAAATAAGAGGGCTTCCCATAAGACATACAAAATTAACAACTTGAATTTTAAAGTTGTCTAACTCGCACTTGACTGATTTATTTTTTTGTTAATGAATGCTATATGGTGTAAATACCATCCCGAAATAAGCAAATCTAAGGATTGTTCTAGAAACACGAACTTGTTGCTAGGACGCCAGAATTATCTAAACGATAGAGGCACATGGAACAAGAGAGACTTAAACAACAACAATTTTAATGTGCTACGTTCCTTTAAATTATGTTTTAACTAATTCAACCTTTAATTTGTGAATGAAATCGTTTGCCGTTTACGTCATCAAGGTTAGGCAGAAAATGATCAAATGTGGAATCCAAAGCACGTTTATCATATAGCATCACTGGGGAGGGGAAATATTAAGGCGAAAATTTTTAAATTTTTTATATGGATTTGGACAATTAAACTTACAATTTTTCCCTTAAATGGTGTGCCTTAATTAATCAGGTAGCTTCACTATGGAGGGCGAAATATTAAGGTGAACATTTTTTATATTTTACATTTCTTGAGTTCCCACCAAGGCACTTTTATAAGGTAGCCTCATCACGGAGGGGAAATATTAAGGCGAACATTTTTAAATTTTTTTATATGGAGTTAAACTACCATTCAAGGCACATCAATCAGGTAGCCTCACTACGGAGGGGAAATATTAAGACGAACATTTTCAAATTTTTTATATGAAGTTTGACAGTTAAACTTCCATTTAATGGGAACAATTTTAGGTTTAACTGTCAAAATATTTATAAAAAAAATTAAAATGTTCGACTTAATATTCAGGTAGCCTCACTACGGAGGGGAAATATTAAGGCGAACACTTTCAAATTTGTTATATGAAGTTTGACAGTTAAACTTTCATTTAATGGGAACAATTTTAGGTTTAACTGTCAAAATCTTTATAAAAAATTTAACATATTTGCCTTAATATTTCCCCTCCATAGTGAGGCTACCTGATTAATGTGCCTTGAATGGCAGTTTAACTCCATATAAAAAATTTTAAAAATGTTCGCCTTAATATTTTCCCTCCGTGGTGAGGCTACCATATAAATGGGCCTTGGTGGGAACTAAAGAAATGTAAAATATTTTCTGGAATTCGTTCAAGTTTTATTTGCTTATCCTGTAGCGCTGCGTAGTTTTTACAACAAATTTAATTCTTGCAAAACTAAATTAGTAAGCAAAAATTTATTTTTTATAATTATTGCATACACCATAGATAACACATAGATAGTCAACTGAAACGTCAAAAACCTAAGTCTCTTGTCAAAAAACCTAAGTCTAAGAATGTATTGGTAGACAAAATTGTATAAGTGTTGGTTTTTAAAAAAAATTCCCGACAGCACCTAAACTGCACATAGTTGTATAAAATATTTTGTAAAAACAGAATATTTTTTTACATTCAATTTTAGACGTTAAAATTAATTAAATCTTTAACTATTTAATAAAAATATGAATTTTATATTTTTCTAATATATTTATGTGCGAAAAAAGTTAGATTGAATGCTAATTTTAAATATTTATTATATTAATTTGAAAATTTTCATCTCCTAAAAGACAAAAAAATACATTACTGTGTAGAAATAAATTTCAAAAAACAAATGTCAACAAAATTAAATTTTTTTGTATTAAAAACTTTAAAATACAATAAATTTTATATAAATAATTTTATATAAATAATTTTTTGTGCAAAAATTCAAAATTGTTTTAATATTTGGAAAGTGCAATGGAATATCGCGTAATAGTGTCTACGTGTGAATAAAAATGTTACTCTCCTAAGTGTGTTGAATTCACACCGTACCCGTATGTGCGAAGATATTTGCAGGCACGTTTTTGACATTTGGAGAGTTTGCCATCTATGTGTTATCTATGGCATACACCTAGTTGTGATAATTTTTTTTTATGACACGAAACTTAATTTCATTATAATTTAAATTTGTTGCGTTTGTGTGTAGTTTTATTTTTCTTTTTTTCTTATTACACAAATACATATTGTAAATGTATTGCTTATGATCAGATGAAATCAGTCATTGTTATTCACTGTTTTCGGTTGAGTCTTTTGTACTTGTTGTTTCCGGTATAAAATTTAAATTTTCATCAATGCCCACAAAATATGTGGGTATTTCACCACGTCCCTTAACATAAGTCATGCCACGGAAATTGCATTGTATATTAAAGGTTCGCAAAATTTCGGCCGTATCTTCGGTGACTTGTATATGACCGGGTATACCGGTTGAGTCCATGCGAGAAGCCATATTAACGCAGTTGCCCCAAATATCATAGTGAGGCTTGGAGGAACCAACCACACCAGCCATAATAGAGCCATTACTAATACCTGTTTAAAATTAATAAAATGACTCTGAAAATTTTTATATTAAAAAAAAAAAAAAACAAACCAATCCTTAACATGCCATAATCTGAGTCTCCATCTTCACACTGTAGATTCTCCACATTAAAGGAATGCATTGTTTTCATTAATTGTAGGGCAAATTGAGCCATTACGTGCACCACGTTACATTGTTGGGGTGAACTTATTTTTCGACTTTTCTGGTTTGTGTTATGTCCCTCATATTGGTTGGAGAGTTTTTTTGTTCTTTCTATGGCATCCTTCGAGGTAGATGGACCCGTATCAATTTTAGTATTATTAGATGAATGTGAATTAACTGTAATAAAATATATCGTATGGCTTTTTATACCCAGTTTTATGATGTTTAATGCTTTAACTTACAACTATTGTTATTATAATTGCTTCTGCGTCCATTGGGCAGTAAAGATGAGTTTCGAAAATTCGTTTGAGTATTTACATTTTCAGAACGTGCTAAATCTAAGCCACAAGCAGCCATATATGTCCAGCCAGCCACTTTTATTTTCTCTACTTTAAACATACCTTCCGCCTCAAAAAGTTTGAGCTTTAAAAGTTTTATTGAGTTTTTCTTTCTCTAAACCTTAGATCTACAAAACTCACCACATCATCAAAGTCGCATATGATTTCATTTAGCACGCGTAGGCCAACACTTTCAATATCGTAATTTTTTATAGACGCAAACATAACGGCAACATTATCATATTCCTCGTAATATAATTCGTTTTTCATTTGTTTCGATATGTAAATATCAGCTGTAAGAAAAAAAAATTAATTACATATTTAAATTATTTTTTTTAATTTATAAGTAAACGAAAAAAAGTTTCACAAATGTAAGTGATGAATTTTGGGTGTTTGTTGTCTTTGTTGCAGCAAATTCATCTTGGCCTCTGTATTCCGGTAATTTGTTGCCAGTTGACCGTTTACCATTATCGTAGGAGGCCATGTTTTCTAGGGGGCAAAACCATTTTTATTGGAAAATAATATTATGTAAATAAAGATATAGGGCAATTTTGAAAAACTCAGGGAGGAGGCTCACTAGCAAGTCTGGGGTGGGCATTGCACCCCTCAATCAAATTTTTTAACTTCACTATTAAAGTTCTGCAGATATAGAAAAATTAATATTTTTTTGTATGGGGGTACCCGTTTCTCCTCTTCTATACTACCAAGATTTTATTGAAATATGTATTTTGCTCTGAGAGTTACCCTCATTCACTTAAGGGTGGCTCGGTGTTTTATTCCTGCATATATAGGAATATTATTTCGTATACCATCAACATTTTGTTCAATTATGCAGTGTTCTAAGAGCTAGCCACAAAAAAAAACAACAGGGGAATAAAATATTATATTTTAGCCTCTAATACACCATTTTTTGCGAACAGTTTCATGAAAACTCTACATTTTTAATGTTATTACAGGAAAACAAATACTAGATTTAAAGCTGGATTCACCCATTTGCTTTGGACCTAATTTTTGTCAGTACCAAAATTTTTTTATATGTAGTTTTTTTCTCACTCAGAGAGTGAGAGAAGTTATTTTGCCCTGACAACTCTCAGCTTGAATTAAGCTGTATTCACCTATTTTGTCCGGACAAAATTTTTGGGAGAACAATTATTTTTTTCTGAGTTTTCTACAGCTCGATTCACCCGTTTCGAAAAATTTGCCCGGACAAACAAAGCTGCCATATGAGTACATAAGTAAACAAGTCATATTAATTTTACAACGTGGCAACAAAGCAGCAAGTGATTAAAAATAAAATCTTGGTGTGAAATTGCTCATTTTTTATTATTTTAACAATTTTCTTATTCAAACATGTATTATTAAAGAAAATTGCTTCTATTAATGGCTGTTAACATAAAAAAAAAATTTTAAAAGGATTGCATTGCTGTTCTTTGCAGCAAAGAACAGCAATGGGCTACTATCACTCATTGGTTCCTCCATGTCGTACATGCATTTTCTGGACTTTTTCATTTCCATTATAAGCTTGAGGGCAAAAGCTTTATTCAACTCCATTTTCATAAAATAATTTTTTATTGAAAAATATTTCTCTGTTGATAATCAACATAAACAAAAAAAAAAAAAATCCCAAAATTTCATATTATGCAAACACTATATAATGGTAACTCAATTCAGCTTTTTTATAAAAAATTTTTTAGTGGCAATTCATTCCAATTTTGTCCGGAAAAAAGATAAAATTAAACCAAATCAAGCTGAGAGTTGTCTGCACAAAATCACTTCTCTCACTCTCTGAGAGAACAAAAATTTTGTCTAGATAAAATGGGTGACTCCAGCTTTAGTTCAATTTTAATTTTTGTCCGAACAAAGTTGAAGTGAGCTGCCACATCATATAGTTTTCGCCTAGTAAAATTGTGGACTTTGTTTTGCAAAATATTGAATGAATTACAAAATAATGTTATTGAAAAATGGAGTTTAATGAATAGTTTGCCCTAAAGCTTATTGTAGAAATGCAAGAGCCCGGAAAAGAGTGAATGTAAGATATCAGCAATAGCATATATATAATTAATTAAGTAAAGCAAAGCATTTGGAAGGTAATATGTAATGCATCTCATATGTAATGCCTATTTGAATGTAGTTGTTTGCCCTTTCTTTCTTCCTTTTATACTATTTTTTTGCTACATTTATTCTACTTTCTTTAGAATTTTGTATAAATGTGTCTTGCAAGTAGTCGGTATTATGTATTTGAATAACTATTAACAGAAGTAATCGTTAAAGTAATATAAAATTTGTATGTTGTATCACACGAAAAAACGCCATAATATTATGAATTGCTGCATGTAAAATTATTATGAATTGTTATTAGTTGTTATTGTTATTAGTTGTTATTGTTATTAGTTTGAATTTCATATGGCAGCTTTATTTTTCCCGACAAATTTTTCAAAATGAGTGAATCGGGCTGCAGAAAACTCTCAGTAAAAAATTTTGTCCGGACAAAAATTTTCTTCGAAACAAATGGGTGAATCCAGCCAAGGCATATTTAACAAGGTATAGCGTAAAGGAGAGGAAATATCAGTAAAAATTTTTTTTAATTTTTTTTTATATGGATTTTGACATTAGTATCTATTTTATTCTCTCTTAAAATACATAATTAATGTCAAACTCCGTATAAAAAAAAAATTGAAAAAAATTTCTCTTTAATATTAGCTCCGCCTTGTGCTGCCACCTGCCTTGAATCCAGCTAAATAAAAGTGTTCATATGTAATGTAGTGTATGTAGTAGTAAGTGTAGTGTAGTAAACTCTCAAATTATTACCTACTTTTGTAACTTACCTACATGCGATGGTAAAATATTTTTAATCAGAACAGTTATCGATGCGTTTGTAACTTCAGCATCTTCTTGTTTTCTTTGCAGTTGACGTTTCCAGCTTAAGGAATATTAAGAATTCTTTCATTTAATCTCACTTTAAATTTAACTCCTGGTTAAACTTACTTATAATCCACCTTCGATATAAACTCTGTTTGACGGTCCATTAAATGGAATATAACCAAAGTAATTATAATTACCATCATATGCGAGTATTCCGGTCGCAATGCAACATTTGTTGAGGGACTGGATTCATAAATCGGAGAATAGATAGCAAATATAACGATCGTATAAATGCCTGATATTAAAATACCCAAAATAAGTTTTAACAAAAAAGGTATACGAGAGAAAAGAAACACCATACAAATAGTCAATTCTAAACTTTCTGTAATACCCTGTAATTTGAAATTATTTTAATTAAAATTTATTAAATTGGAACATCTAAATGTGTAAAAACATACCCATGGATTAAAACCAACCTCACATTCTCGGCGATTGGAAAAATGTTGCAAATCTTGGAGCGGTTTTAAACTATCGTCAATTTTAAGAGGCCAGGTTTTACAATCTAACTGTTAAAAGTGTTTGAAAAGATTAATTGTAATATTTCATTTTACCTAAAAACAAATTATGCTACCAATTGTATAAATGTCGCGGAACAATGTATTAAAATTATTAACAAATAAATTGCTACACGTGCTGTTATACTGCTTTGTATTTGCTTGGAGGTATTGAAGAAAAACAATATAAATACGTTTTTTGGTTCCGATTGTACCGTCTCAGCGAAAAACATTATCCAAAGTTTTTTAAACCAAATCAAAAATAAAGAAATGCTTATTAGCCCTATGTATGAGGCATTGGAAGCCCAAAAAGTTGTCGATTGTCTGAAAGCAAAATATTTTTAAATTTAAAAATTTTCTTGAGTATCCTCTTTTCATATGTACATAGAAACATACATAAGTATATCCTTACTTACACTTTATTTATTGATTGTATGGCCATAATCCCAAAAAATATTATCACGCCCATAATGACGCTGTATTTTAACATATCATCGGCTTCCCTTAAAAATTGCATTTCCCAGCGCCAATCTTTGAAGAATAAGAACATTGAGGTTATATTGCGTCGAAAGTTTTGTTCTTCCATTTCATCTTGTGTCAAACGTTTAGAGCGGCCAAAGCAAAATTTTGTGACTCTTTAGTTAATCAAAGAATAATAATATTATTTATTTGATATTAATTTCATTATTTGTTTATAAAATACTTAAGTAATAATTCGCTTTGTATCGCTTTTTTTATAAATAAAAATAAAAGAGTGAGAAATATGATTTTTAAAATTGTCTATCCCAGTGCCTGATCAAAGGGATGTTGACAACAGATTTATTCTCCTGCCAAATAGAAAGCAATAAAAAAGGAAATTAATATATTGGCCAAGTGCGTGTCGAACTTACGAACGACATGACCTCGTACCACTGTACAATATTTAACCTTACATTAAAAGTACCCTAAATAAGGTACTTAAATTGTCCGAATTTTCCAATTTGTGGTTGGCAACATAAAGCAAAAAAATGTCATCTATGTAAAATCACTTTATGAATGGTGGGATCATTGGGGGTGGGAGTGCCCCTAATTAATTTTTTATTTTTTGCACATATTAAAATATTTAATTTAATATTTTTAGTACATACAAAAAGTGTTTACGGCGCAGCAAACAATGTCTTATACGTCAATATTACGTCATCTATGGGTACATTCAGTTGGTTAATTTTTATAATTTTTTCTTGTTGTTGTAGCGGATATAGTAGTGCATACTTTTTGTGTCAGGTCTATAGGGACCATTGGCGTAGAAAGACAATTCTGAGGATAGTAAGCACATACATTAATGTTGCCAAAATAAATGCAATTTTGTTTGACAGAAAATGTTAAGTTTACAAAAAACATCGCAATTTTACATTTTCCCTTACAGTAGTGCATACTGAAAATCACAACTGTAAGGCAGAGATAACAAAAATTTAAATTTTAGGGCATCTACACTGCATAGAAATAATAGCGTAAAAGGAAATGCTACTAAAGGCCAGGCTTCACTATCCTACACAATTGTACGATTTAATCAACCAAAAATCTGACAGAATTCTGTCCTACTTTAAAAATCATTTAAAAATGTCGTCATAGAAAACAAGTTTTTGCAACTCTGATCGCATGGAAAAACAATATTTTTTGAAATCGTACGACTTGTCAAAAAGTTTGTCACACACATACATTTCTAAGCCACACTTTCATACTTTTTGATCGCACATGCATTTTTTGACTGAGTATGATCATGGCCTTAAGTGGGACATCGTGAACAAATTTCATGTCATACGTAAGAAGTTTTGTAAGTAACAACAACTCGTCAATTCTTTACTATCTTGGATATCGTCGCGTTTATTCTTAAACCACGTAAGCGCCAAGAAGTCGTTTTTCAGAAAACGAAAAAAAAACTTAATAACTTCTTTAATATGGGTTTCAAAATATTCAAAAACATGGCTGAGCAACTCTCTGAAGGGTATATAAACTTTTTTTTTAATTTGTTACTTACAATTAATTGTAGCCAAATATGTCGCTTACGTGGTTTTGGAGCAAACAGCAAATTTATGTGTGTAAATAAATATTTATTTTTGTATTTATCAAAAAAAAGTTTTAACTTTACTAAAAATGCTATAATTGGACTGAGACTTTCATGATTTTTTTAATCTTAAATGCAAAAAACTTAGTGGTTGATACTTTAACATTACCCACTTGAAATATAAAAACCATTATATTTTACATACAAATGTCATTTGTATGGCGCTTACGAGGTTCTGAAAATGGATTTATTTATTTTTCATACAAACTTGTTACGATGAGAATGTATTCTAGTGGAAAATGTTATTTTCTACAATAAAAACCGAAAATGTCAATTACGAAAAAATGTCGCTTACGTGGTTTAAGAAGAAACGCGACGATATGGCGAAGCAGTATTTTTGCTGGATTTTAGATATTTTTTAAATTCCAATTTTGTAATCGAAAATGTCCCTTCAGTTGAGATTTATTTTGGTTTTAGGTAGTTTGTGTCAGGATAACTGAGTTTGAAAACAACTTCAATTTTTTATTTTGTAAATATCAAGGCATATTAATTAGGTAGCCTCACTACTGAGTGGAAATATTTTTTTTTTTCATATTATTTATTTATTGTATCTTCAAATTTTATGAACTAACAATAAGTGCTCAAATCTTAAAAGTTAAAGTAAAAAGTTAAAGCAAAAAAATTAAATTAAATTAAACTAAACTAATATACATATATGTACATATCAAGGCAAATTCATACCAGGTGTGAGCAGTAGGACAACAACTACATCAAAACAACAACTATGACATTAGATTAGCAGATATGAAACAATGTATTTTTTGACAAGACATTAGCAAAAAAAGAGAGAAAAAAAGAATCAGCTGGGCTATCGACTCCACCTGGTATGAATTCGCCTTGATACATATATACTGAAGTCCAGCCAATGCTAGACAAAGAACTGTATGATGACACGGTTGTTGCTATAATAAATTAGTCACCTCTGTGATGTTCGGCCAAGAGAAGCAATATTTTCTTGAGTGGAAATATTAAGGCGAAAATTATCAATTTTTTTATATGTATTTTGACAGTTAAACTTACAATTTTTCTCCATAAATAGAAGTCAAATTATCAAACTCCATATCAAAAAAAAAAATTAATATTATCGCCTTAATATTTCCCTTTCGTAGTGAGGCTACCTGATTAATGTGCCTTGGTATAGATATACAAACATGTTTTGGTGATATTAAAAAAATAATTAAAATTAATAATATTTTTTATAAATACTGCAACCAATGTATCTGGTTGCTCAACAAACAAGTCTAATTTTTTTATAAAAGTTAATATAGTTTAAAAGTAAAAACCATAAATAACACATAGATGGCCAACTCTCCAAATGTCAAAAATGAGGCTACAAATGTGGTATGGTGTGAATTCAACACACTTAGGGGAGTAAAATTTTTATTCACATTTAGACACTATTGCGCGATATTCCATTACACTGTTCAAATATTTAAACAATTTTGAATTTTTGCACAAAAAATTATTTAACAATTTATTGTATTCTAAATTTTTTAATACAAAATAAATTTAATTTTATTGACATTTGTTTGTTGAAATTTATTTCTACACAGTATTGTATTTTTTTGTCTTTTAGGGGATGATAATTTTCAAACCAATATAAGAAATATTTAAAATTAGCGTTCAATCTAACTTTTTTCGCACATAAATATATTAGAAAAATATAAAATTCATATTTTTATTAAAAAAGCAAATGAATTATTTAATTTTAACATCTAAAATTGCATGTAAAAAAATATTCTGTTTTTAAAAAATATTTTATACAACTATGTGCTGTGGGGAATTCTTTTTAAAAAACAACACTTATACAATTTTGCCTACCAATACATTCTTAGACTTAGGTTTTTTGACAAGAGACTTAGGTTTTTAACGTTTCACTTGACTATCTATGTGTTATCTATGGTAAAAACTCCTTTAAACAAATATGTATGTATGTATTAAAAAACTGCATCATTAAGAATTTTTACACCAAGTCCCTCAGAAAGACAGTAAGCCACAAAAATTTAAAATCAATTCATTGCATGAACGCATCGCAATTTCATTCAAACTAATAATATGGCCTACAGATCTCGCTTGTAGGAATAACACGCTTCATGTTTTAAATTATTGTTAAATAAAATAATTTTTAATATATGTGTATATCAATCATTTATTCGAACTTTTTTGGTTATAAGTAAGAAAAAATATTCTTGGAGCTCGAGGTCAAAATGTAGTGTAAAAACTAATTCTTTATTGCCAATACAAAGCTACAAATCGAGTAGCATCATCAGGGCTATGAATTCAGTGTTTACAAACCAACACACAAACACAAAAACGTCGCGAAATATTGGCAATACAGAATTAGTTATTACCCTACATTTTGACCTCGAGCTCGAAGGATATTTTTTCTTACTTATATAATAATTTTTATTATAAAATTTAGATACACATACATACAAAAGTTAAACTATGAAACCAAAAAAAAAGAAAAACAAAAACTCACTGTATTCTTCCGATTGGCATTTTATCCAACTCACGACTCATTTCTAATTTGGCTTGTGTTCGTATTTGATTAAATTGTTGTATATTATTTTGCATAAAGTTTGTTGAAGTATCAGTTTTGGAGCGTTGTTCAATTTGACGCTTAACACCAGCCAAAGGACGTCTTTGTTCATTATAGAAGCCATACTAAAGTAATATTAGAAACAATACTTTTAATTTATAATCAATTATACAAAATCTAAGGATGTATCAGGTCGTCAGGGATGACATTTTTAAAAAATAATTTAACGTTTGCTGATAACTTACCAATATAAGAAATTAAATTGAATTTTATTCATCAAAGTATGTTCCCATATGCTCTAAACATTTTAGCTATTTAATAATAATGCATAAGAACTTTGATATGATTCAGAATTAATGGCAACTTTTAGTAAGACGTTTTTTATTTTTGATTCTAGGATCGTTTGTGACAAGGTATATTTATCTTACTAGGTAGTGTCGTCCGCCCAGCTGATTTAGTAGTTCGACATGTCAAAAGTTGTATGTGTTCAGAAATTGTATAGTGTAGAAGTGAGAAAGCAATAAAACACATACACGCCTTCTCAATTTTCTTATATTTTTTTTGACATTTCGAACTACAAAGTAACAACAAAATGCCATGTTGTTCTTGTATTGTTGTATTTGTTGTAGGGATGCCACTACCTAGTAAAATAAATATACCTTGGTTTGTGAGATCAAAGTTTCTAATGCGATATATGCCGAAGTTTTTTTTTTTTTTAACTCATAATTCATGCCAGCCCGATTTTCCGACCGTTCAATTGTCAAAAACAGAATAAAATGTACATAATTTAAATTAATTTAATAACGTGCTACTAACCCAAATTATTATAAATCTACTAATGCCATTTTTTAAGAGCATAATTTAGCTCATCAGGAAACCGTTATCCATTTTTTTTTGTTTGACTAAATAGGAATTAAGTCAAAAAGTATTTTCAATTTAAACTTAGCTTATCTAAAATTTGGGTAAAGGTTTACTCATGAGCTAAATTTAGCACTTAGCGAATCGGGCATAGAGACTAGCTTACCCCACAACAATCAATTTGTAGATCAATAATAATTTTGATTAATAACACATTAAATTAAAATTAAAGGTAATTTTAATTCCCAAAAATTATTACTAGAAAAAATTGTTTAACAAAAATACAACATAACGGTAAAATATAAAGCCATTGTCAAATAACAAGATGTCAAAGTTGATAAAATTGCAAATCAAACGTAAAATCCTTGACAACTTAATATTTTTATTACCCACCCTGGGCGGTTTGATTAAAAATGTACGTATGCCAAAATTTCTTAAAACTGGATCTGTTCTTGCTTGCGGTGTACCCTCCTCATACATGTATTCACCTTCCAATTGTCTTAATGTTTCCTCACTTACATGCACCCTGCCAGCCATACCCGTCTGTTCCAAACGATTAGCAATATCTACATCTTTAGACCAAATATCATATTGTAGCTTACAGGCACCTAAAACACCCGATAATATACTGCCAGTATGTACCCCAATGCGCATGTCTATATTCAATTTACGACGTGTCCTAAAATTATGTGGATATTCTATTATTATTTTGTATCAGACGTGGAGGATGCCAATTACAGTTTGTAAATAATGACACATGCAATTACGCAATGTTATGTAATTGGAATTTTTCAATTACCATTAGATTTAACTATTTGTAATTGTAATTGAGTTTTTTTTCAATTATACATTACATGTAAATTGTAATTGAAAAAGTGCAATTACAATTACTTGTAATTTGTAAGTAAAAATTTCAATTACATATACATTTAATTGTCACTGAAACAATTCAATTACAATTAAACGTAATGGAAAGTTGTTAAAAATATAATTGAATTTTGTTCAATTTCAAGTAATGACTATTGCCTTATTACAATTGCAATTGATTGTAATTTGTAATTGAAAATTTCCACTTACAATTACATGTAATGTGTAATTAAAAATGTTCATTGACAAATTACAAGTACTTGTAATGTGTAATTGAGAATATGCAATTACACATTACCTGTAATTTTAATTGTAATTGAAATGTTATTGAATCCAGCCATGTCTGTGTTGTTTACTCATTAAAATTTGTGTTACTATTTTTAATTTATACCTTACATCTCGTATGTCCTTGATCATACGTAAGCCAAGATCAACACAACATTTGGCATGATAATCATTTGGAATGGAGACACCGGCCACACAATAATAACAATCACCCAAAAATTTAATGCGCAAAACATTGTATTCCTTGAAAAACAAATTAAAAGTATTTAAAGAATGCTCTTAAATATCTTACATACAATTTAAAAGTGACACAAGTCAATTTTTTTTAATTTTAAGAAAACCACTATTTATTTAATAAAAAAATTAATAAAAAAAAGTATGTATATAAAATAAGTTCCATATAATTTCGTGAAAAATATTTCCGATGTAACAGCATTGATCTTAAAGTCTACACTTCTCTACACAGCTTAATATTAGTCAATATTCTAAATTGCAACTTAACCGATTTTTTTGGCAAAAATGAAGAAAACCAATGATATTTTGCTTATTGACAGACATATACAGTAATATATATAGTAATGGGTATATTAATTATTAAAACATAAAATTGAAAATTTTGACTTGTGTCACTTTTTCAATAAGTGTGTGATATAATAACAGATTTCTTTGTCTTTTTACCTCCGATGCAGTATCGAACTTGACAAACAAATCATGCAGAGTTTCCACTAAAGTCTTTACATCCAAAGTGGTGGTTAGATAAGTATAATTAACCACATCAGCGTATAAAATTGTAACGTCATCGTGCGGTTCTATAAAAAGTTTCCTTTAAAAAAATTATAATCAAAAATTCATATTAATGGAGCTTTACTGCAAAACTTACTCAATTTCTGGCTGACGCCATCGTGATATTTTCGTTTGACTTTCACTAAAACACCGATAGAAAAAGTTACTTTTAAAAGTGTCTTCAATCATATTGAAATTACCTTTTTTTGACTTACGCTCCAAGGTGAGGATTTTGTGAAGCTCGTCTTCTAGCCATTTTATATTCTAAACGCGACCTAACATCATGTTCTATTTTGTTTACAATATGGGCTGGAATTATGCTCAATAATAAACTTCGCTATTGAAAAAACTGGATATTAGTCAAATTATTCATTATATTTTTGTTTTAACAAACCTCTTCTTCTCTGGCAAAACGAAGTAATAAATTTTCTTCCACATATTTGCGGCGATCCAAAAATGTTGTACGTATGGCAATCTCCTTCATCATTCGAAAGTAAATTCCCAAAAAGTTAATACTCAACAAAAATATTCCCTCAGTTAAGAGTTTGTCAACATCCAAAGTTTTTGTTCCGTCTGGTAGTTTACGATACGTCACAAAGGCATAATCTATTAGATACGATGCTGTGACAGCCATGCCCAACATAAAGGCATGTACATTGTCTGGCAGAGGCATAAATATGTAAACGGCATATAATATGTAGGAACCATAAGCAGGTCGTAATATATCTAAATTGATGACAGCGTGATATACTGAAACTCCTATATCTGTCATTGCTAGTATGGTTACAGCTAACCAGGATGAAACATACGTTATCCAGGCATAACGCTTTATTAGTTCAATACGGAAATTAAGCGCCAAGATACCCCACACCAATAACGCTGATGTGACGTAAGCAAATATATCGGTTGCAACACTAGTTAAATTCTAATAAGACTAAAATGAATTGATAATCCTTCTGGTTGGCAAATATCTATTACAGAAAACTTCGAACGCATACGTAAATGTAATTCTTTTAATTTTTTTTAAATAATTATTCGAATGATTTTATATAAAGCTTTGAACCATGTAAAGTGTGTTTTTTTATAGAGGTATAGAACTTTAAGTTGGCATTACTTTTCAAGATGGCGATCGATTTAACAGCTGTCAAGTGATTTATTATCAGTTTGGTTTGGCAATTCATCATGAATAAACTCACGCCTGAACAACGTTTGCAAATAGTGCAATTTAATTTCGAAAATAATGGTTCTGTCCATTTTATCGTCGACAAAATCGTCCATCAGAGCAGTTAATTCGATTAACCATGGAACGTTTTTGCACCACGTTTACTCTTATTGATAACTCGAATCCCCAGAGACGCAGTACGGTGCGTACAGAAGAAGCTATTGCTGCTGTAGAGCGTAGCATTGAGGAAGACCCGAATGAGTCCAATCGCCATCGAACACAGGAATTGGATCTGTGTCCATCCACTTTATGGAAGATTTTGCGGAAGGATCTTTGTTTTGCGTGCTTACAAAATCCAACCCGTGCAAGAATTGAAGCCAAACGATCATCAAGTAAGGCGTATATTCGTCGAATGGGCCCAAAACGAGATTACCGTTGTTCCCGATTTTCATAAGCGAATTTTGTTTAGCGATGAAGCGCACTTCTGGTTGAATGGCTACGTCAACAAACAAAACTGCCGCATTTAGAGTGAAGGTAATCATCAAGTGTATTTCGAAACACCGTAACATCCAGAAAAAGTGGCTGTTTGGTGCGTTTTATGGGCTGGTGTAATCATTGGTCCGTACTTTTTCAAAAACTATGGTGGCCAGAACGTTACAGTCAATGGTGATCGGTATAGAGCCATGATTACTAACTTTTTCATTCCTGAATTGAATAACCATGTTGTCCAGGAGATGTAGTTTCAACAAGACGGCGCAACATGTCACACAGCTCGTGCCACAATAGATTTATTGAAAGACATGTTTGGTGACCGCCTAATTTCACGTTTTGAACCTGTGAATTGGCCTCCAAGATCTTGTGATTTAACACAGCTAGACCTTTCTGTAGGGCTATGTAAAGTCATTGGTCTATGCGGATAAGCCACAAACGCTTGTCTATTTGGAAGACAACATTTTAGTTGTCTTTGTTTAAAAAATAAGTCAAGCTTAAAGTATTATATTCGTAGTCGAAATTATTCTATACATATAATAAATTGAAACAGCACCGTGTCCGTAAATGAAATGTTTTTTTTTAATTTTTTTGCTGGAGCAGATAATAATCGATATGGAATACAAAACACGAGTTTTTGAAATTTTTGTCTGTCTGTCCGTGTTCGCATCAAGTAAAAACTACCCGGTTCGAATATAAGACACTTTTTCCCGTAAAAATATCTATTTTTCAAGGGATAATAGAAATAAAAAAATCAGAGTTTACACAAATTTATCGATTCAAATGACTTGGCAGCACTTTTTAATTTTTTTCAAACGGAACATTTGAGACACTAACTACAGAATAATAATAGTATTTTTCTATGAAACCTATGTCGCAACATCCTGAGTAATAGCCTAGGGACGTATAACCTTATATATGACATAAATAATATTGTCTGAACGCTGAGGACGTCGCAGGCACTGCTAGTAGTTAATTCAATGCAACATTTGTTACCTTTTATATATGTACGTTACGTTCGAATAGTTCTGCATTTATTTGCAAACTAAAGTTAATAAAAGTATCTAAAATTAATGGCTTACGGATATCGTTGATAGCAATATAATTGAATGCACTCCCACCACTAGCAGTTCGATAATGATAAATAAAGTTAAATAACTGGCACGCAAACGTTGCATATAAGACTGATAGAATTGCTCCAATTCTAAATTTCGGCACTGATTCTAAAAATTAATAAAAAATAATAATAGTTTTAAACCAAATTAAAATTACATTTATGAATAAATAGGTCGAAAGGAAGCCATTCAAATTTCAAATTGATTTTTAGCAACTTAGGGTTAAAGTTAACAAATAATCTAGTTATAAGATTAAGAACATAAATGCAAAACAAAGTATTGTACTAGTAATTAGTTTTTATATCTTAGGAACTATATCAAGGATAATTATTTTAATAGGTGGGAGTTATATTTTTTTGCTCTTCACTTTATGTGCAACCTTTCAACAAATATATTATTTGGTACGTGATTTGTTTGTGCAAGCTTATCGGCAAATTTGTTGTTGTATTTGTTGCGGTAGTGCTTTCTCCTGATAAAATAAATTCACCTTGAATTATACATATTTAACTAGGAGAACGACCATTAACAGTTAAACGTTAATGGAACACATACATTATTATGTAAGTATCGGGTCCTTTAAATATGTGAATACTTACAAAAGGTATGTCATCAGCTAGTGTCTATGTGTGGACTCGGTTGGTGGTTCACATGTCTGGGAAACTACTGGTTAAATAGGCTGAGATTAGTTGAAAAGAAAGAACTCCTTTTTTACATATAAAGTTTCGACTAGTTACATGTATATCTTTAAGTGGCGCAAATATAAAGGGACCTAAGGGTAAAAAAGTTAATTTTACAGAAAAGCGGTATAAAGTTTAAACGCTGTTAACATATCTGTTGACTCCGAAAATTTTCCATTTTTTCGTTATCCAAATAACACACTGAAAAATTTTAATTTTTCGACCTAAAACAGAATTCCGGGGGCCTGAGACCCCTTCCATTCAATTTCTCACTAAATTTTACTCAATTAAAAAAAACGTCTAACCATTTAAAACGGTTCGCTGAAAGAACTCAATGTTTTCAAAAAAATTTAAAAAGTTATCGACACGAATTTGGCTGCGGCGGGGCCCGGGACCACTCCCATTCGATTCTTCAGTAAATTTTACACCCATATAACGAAACATTTGTGGATACATTATAATGATTTGACGCAGTGTCGTCAGGGTATATGGGGTTAGCAGACCGCTGGGTTTGCTGGAACGGTTTCCAAACGACTGGTACCACAGAAACCGGTAGCCGCTCAGAGAGCGTTCCATCTCTGTGACTGGTGTTTGGTGAGTTAGCTACCGGGTACACTTAGTGACTGTGGTTAGGACCAGTATTGTGGGGATGCTCTAAAAAGTGCTACTTAGGGTCTGTGCCAGTAGAGCGGCCTTTTCGAAAAATTGTATTCACTCAGTGGTAAGACCACCGTCAGAATAGGGCTAACTGGCAGGTACTGACATTAATGTTGATTACATCTGTCCTTCTCTATACATTTTGGGCTAAAGGTTAAACTGAAAAACCCCAAATCAAGGCTCAACAACAAAATGAATTTTGTCCCTTCTCTCACTGTCAATCAGTAATCAGCTGGCTTTTCGCTTTTATCTTACAGATATGCCCCGCCACCCTAAACGGTCATCTGTCAAAATTTTTAAAAGGATTGTCAACACCCTACCCCACAAATGGCGGCAATTCAAATATTGCGTGAAATTTGCGATACCGTTAACTTATTTACTTAAAATTTTATTTTTAAAATACTAATGTATTTAAAAAGTTACCTTTTATATTTTTTGGCTTCTTATTTTAATAAATTGACATGTGTTTCATAAATTTAAAATAATTAACTTACCCTTAGAAAACCCCATTCCCATTTCTTTTCATTTATCAGTGTGTCATGATGACTTTCATTGCTTAAACGACTGATACGTTCTGTAGAGTCTTCCAAAAACGAATTCATATTTCATGCAATCAATATTTTATTTTATTGCAAAAGAGTAATGCAGAGATTAAAAAGTATACATTTTCGTTTCATACTACAAAAATACAAACAAATTAAAAATTAATTTTATTATGCTATAGTTTCTTTATGTGTATTGTATGTCTGAATTAAAATTCTTCAAACTACTATTTATTTAAAGTTTCGAGAAAATTAAAAAATTGTCGATTTTGACTTTACGGAATTAGCGATTTCATGTATTTTTAAAAATAAGTTGAAAGGAAAACAACAAAGTCTTTAGGGTTAGATAGGTTAATGCCAGGCTTCACTATCCTACACAATCGTACGATTTAATTAACCAAAAATCTGACAGAATTCTGTTCTACTTTAAAAATCGTTTAAAAATGGCGTTGTAGATGCCACACTATCATACAAAACAAGTTTTTGAAACTCTGATCGCATGTAAAAACAATATTTTATGAATTTTTTCAGAAGTTTATCAAATCGTACGACTTGTCAAAAAGTGTGTCACACACATACATTTCTAAGCTACACTATCATACTTTTTGAGCACACATGCATTTTTTGACAGATCGTACGACTGAGTATGATAGTGAATCATGGCCTTAAGGTAGAGAAGAATAGATGTTAAGATCCAATTTTCGGTATTTAGAAGTGTGTGGGTGTGTGATTGATTCTGACAAGTCTGATGATCTTTTAAAAAAATTCATAAAATAAATTTCTCTGTGCGATCAGAGTTGCAAAATCTTCTTTTTGCATTTTGAAGCCATTTTTGGTTGGATTGTGTAAAACTATGCAGATAATCAAATTTAAAATTTTAAGTACATAAACCAATAACCGGCTCACTATTAAAAAGCTTACTTTATGAATTATTCTAAAACCTTTAGGTAGGAAAGTATTCCAGTTGGATGGAAATTAACTTTTTAAAGATCAAAAGAATTTATGGACCTATACACCGTACCGATTAGTCTGGTTGAAAATCGGCAAAATCGTTCAATAATTGCTAACATTTTGTTGTTATAGATTTGTATATTACAGAAAAAACACAAATTTTAACTTTATATTTTTAGATATTGTCAAAACTGCCCTTGAATAATTGGTCTAACAGAGTTTTGCAGTGTAATTCACTTTAAATATTGTTCAAACAGGTGGAATCTATATCTAGATGCACACCCGTATGTCTACATATTAGAAGCATATGTAATTTCATAATAGGTGTTTTCACGATGGTTATATTGCAAATTTGCATATTGTATATTTGCAGTTCATATTGAAGTACATACTTCGTACTTTTTAAATATTGTTACGTTTTTACTTTACGTTGGATTCTTTTAATTGCAAAATAAATACACTCTGTTATTAGTTTTACTGTAAGTCACTTTATTTATTTAACACCACTGTTCAAAAATACAGCAAACTGTTAAACACTCTTAAAATTCGACAACTTAACTCTTTGACTTTTAAATTAATACTGCCATACTACTCGCCAGCACGATTCACTTATATAGGTGATTTAAAAGCACCAGAATGTTCTATTCCAGACAGATCTGGCAGGTTCGATTGTTATTGCTCTTGTTTTCTGTTTGTGTGGTTGTTTATTTCTTTAAACCTGCATGTGTGGCTATTTATTTCTTTATACCTGTATGTGTGGCTGTTTATTTGTTTATGCTTGTATTTATGTATGTGACCGTATATTTAACTGATGAGTGTTTATTTAATCTGTGTGTGTATATGCGTAAATGTGATTGTTTGTAAGAGGCGTTTCTTTCTTCCATCATTGTAAGAAAATAAACCATTAATGTTGTTGTTGTTGTTCGAGAGTATTGTTGTTCAGAGCTTATAATGAATTAATTCTTCTTTCGTAACAATATATTGCATTTTTTGGCAAAGCATTTAATTTTCTTTAAAAAATCTGGCAGCCCATCAAAAATTACAAAAGAAACATATAAAATACAAATAAAAACATAAAAAGGAAACGAATAAATAAAATTATTTGTGATTTTTTCAAACAATTTTATTTAATATATTTCCTTTTTTTTAATACATATCGCACTTGATCAACAAGAGGGTATTGACTCAAAATTTTTAAATGTTCAGAAGAGGTAAAAATCTGTTTGTGAATTTAAAATAATTTAAAAATCCGAACATATTATAGTAAGCAAATTCCATTTAATAATATATTTACAATGTTTTTCTTTTAAATTTTTTACAATTATTGCCAAATACAAGTAATACCTTTTTGTTGATAAAAAGGTACTCAAGACACTATCACGAAAATGGTCTCATATGCGGTTTTCGAGATGAAAGAGTAATCAGAATACGTTGTAATTTTTACAGTAGATGGATTTTATTGTTGTTGGTCGATTTCTTGCAGAAGGTGAAAATTTAAAAATTTTGAGTTAATACCCTCTTGTTGATCATGTGCGATATGTATGTATGTATGTATGTATGTATGTATGTATGTATGT
This sequence comes from Phasia obesa, assembly GCA_949628195.1. Classification (NCBI taxonomy): domain Eukaryota; kingdom Metazoa; phylum Arthropoda; class Insecta; order Diptera; family Tachinidae; genus Phasia; species Phasia obesa. Next base: position 32,035,253 of record OX451217.1, read on the forward strand.
ATGTATGTATGTATGTATGTATGTATGTATGTATGTATGTATGTATGTATGTATGTATGTACATATGTATGTACATATGTATGTATGTATGTACAAAAATAGTTGTAGTTGCATGTTGAGCAAACATGCACTACTACTTTTTCTCAAGGCTTCGTAGTGCAATTTTCAAGTATTTACATTTTGTTGTTGTGTTGTTAAAAACGATACAATTTAGCTCACATTTGCATCGTTTGTACAGTTTGTACTACCCATCGTGAAAACCCCTAATAATTAAATCTATATAAATAAAATCAAATGTCATTCGTTAATCTTCGTCATAATCCAAGGTTTTTACGATTTTATTAATATACATATGTACATACAGAGTTTAACGAAACACAGACTGGATTGGAATAGTGGGCGTGGTACCTCCCATACAAAGTTAACAATTATTACCGTCTACCTGGAGATCTTTAATAGGTAGAGCCATGAAAGTTTGCAGTAGTAATCGTCATACTAATTTGCATAGTTTAACAAAACATAGACTGAATTGGGACAGTACGTGTGGTACCTCCCATAGAATGTGAAAAATTATTATCGTCCAATTAGAGAACTACAATATCATATTAATGTGTATATTCTAGCAAAATTTAAACTGGAATGTGACAGTGAGCATGGCAGCTCCCATACAAAGTGAAAAATTATTGTATACCTAGAAAACTATTAATATGAATTCTAGCAAAATACAGACTCGATTAGGATAGTTCTACAGTTTTGTCGTGAGAATAGCGTGCGTTTTCGCATTAAATGTTAGCTATACTTTTCTTCCAAGTGTTTATTATATTTTTTGTGAATGTGTGTAGCGTAGCGCACTGGGGATAGCAAGTATAAAAATATTTTTAATAAGCAATAAGAATAATTAAATTGAAAACCGTATAGAAGTGTAGAAGTTTTAGGGTTATTAGGGTGGCAATTCAAGCGGTTGACTTTGTTTCTTTTATTCCTGAGTGTAAGTGCTGCAACCAAATACAAATAGACAAATCATAATTCTTTTATTCGGGGTTGCATGTTACTCTCCTCTGCATTCTAAACCAAATAGCAAAAAATTATTATTACATATGACTCTGGCTGACTTCATAAACGCAGTTTCCAAAGTAGCAATCAATATAGTTCATAAACGCCTTAGCATTATTTTTTACAATGTCGTGAGTTCATTATTGCAGTGCAACCAAGGCGAATTCATACCAGGTGGAGTCGATACAATGCAATTTATAATCAAGCTTAAGTTCGTTTTTATTCTCTCTAAGAAAGAATTAATTAAATTACAAATTAGGTGATAATATTAAAGAAAAATTGGGAAAATTTAATTTTTAGACACCAGCAGGAGCGGAATGCACATTTTCTAGACAGCCACGTCCGTCATCAGCACTCTTGTATCTAATCTACTTAGGGTAGTGTTTAGTTGTAAGCATCATCTATTTAACCATCCAAATTCAGATAAAGCAAAACGGGAAAACTTGTATTCAATTATCAATCGTCAGTTGGTGAGAACGAAGTCTACCACTACCTTAAGCTTCCCTCTTGTTAAATATTTTTAAAAATTTAAAAAAATTTTTTTTTAAATAGAGTTTGAGATTAATCAGGTATTTTAAAAGAGAATAAAATAGATATTACTGTCAAAATCCATATAAAAAAAATTAAAAAAATTTTTTGCTGAAATTTCCTCTCCTTTACGCTATCACCTTGTTAAATATGCCTTGGCCCTAATAATATACTTCATAATATTTTTTTACACACAACAAACGAAAATTACGACAAAGAAATTTTGCGTTCATAAACGTTTAAAAAATATGTTGCATAATTTGACAGAGCAATGTTGACGTGCAATATTGCTATGCCTTGCTAGCGCATCTGTTTGAAGTGTTACTTTGCAAACTGCGTTTATGAAATCAGACTCTTTCTTGGGTTAAGTACAAATTATTTATAGTTTTCGAAAATATATTAATTATGTTATCTTTTCAATTTATGATTAATGCTGTATGTCTCTTTGTCAAATTTCCAATTACAGAAATTGTATAATTGTTATGAATGAAATTTTATTAAAAAAATATACTAAAATATAATATGAAATAAATACATAAACTACAAATTTATGCTGAAGTTATCGTTTAGTAATGTCATGATACATTTTCACATTACTACCGCTTATATATGTACATATGTATGTGCATATTTTTTTTTTTTTTTCATTGATAAAGAGCGTGTTTCAATTGTTCTTACTGATAAATAAGTATCGTTTGGTTTAAACTTTAAAGCAAATAATATCATTATTATCAATATCGTTATTATCATTTAGGGAGTTTTAAATATTAACTTTATTTTTTAAATTTTTAAACAAAATCTGTAAGATTATTTAAAAATTTAACATTAATTAATTACCACACCGTATTTTTATTTGCTTTTATCTATAACACAGGGCAACACTGATTCTGCGGCACTCAATAGTTGAAAAAGTTTATTTTGGAAAATGTTTTCAAGTTAATTTGCAGTGAGATGGGCTGTTGCATATAAGTCCCTAAATTTAAGTACCTCGGAGATAATTAGTTTATGGAAATCGTCAAAATTTTATTTATGTCTCAAATGTCAAGATCTTTTTTAAATTTACAAATCTATGGGTGTGATCATAAGCTCCTGAGCAAGTAGTCATACTCGAACACAAACTAGCTTACTAAACACGTGCCTACTCATACCATACTGTTAGTGAATAAACCTCTTTTCGTATCATAAGCGCAATAAGCTGACCGAGTAAAACGAACTTTTTATACTAGAAAACGCCGTGTTAACTCTTCTCATGTTCGAAACACTTGGTGTGTTTTGTTTAGTAGTTGTGTCGAACAAGGCTTAGTGCGTTTTGTGTCTACTAGTGGTTTTTTGTTTTTTGTATTTCTTAAGAAATGAAGACCTTGAAATGAACGAAAATAATGTTGATAAAAAATTCTATGTTTTTTGTTTGTACACTCGTAAGTGTTTCACTCAAAGTATAAAACTGCTTCAACTTTCCGAAGTTCATTGTTATTATTTTCAACATTTGCTCATACTTATTCAAACTTGCTTATGGAAACTATGCAACCTCATCGCAATTAGCTCACTAGTTTTCATTGTTTATTATTGTAAGTTCATCGTTACTCGTGTGAAGTGAACATACATGAATTCCCTCAAGTATTATAATGAGCTTCGTTTTTTTGTCCTCATGGAATATTCAGGTTGTATTCTAAATAAAATTTAGAAAACAGAAGAATGGTTATCGCGAAAATAATTTATGTCGGGATTTCAACGGATTGATACGTTTTGAGGTCTTGGTCAGACTGCAAATTGGCAGTGAACAATTTGTCACGTTTTAGGCTCTTTTGTTTGTCATAACTCGAGAACAACTAGTCCAAATAAGCTCAAACAAATTTAATTAAACAAATTTAATCAAACTTTCAATTAAAAATAAAAAATTAAAAAAAAAAATAAAGAATTAAAAAAAATTAAAATTTTTAGGCAAAAAATAGTTTTTTTCTTCATACATTTACTTGTAACTGCGAGACTGTTACTTATATAGCGAAACATTGTATGAACAGATTAAAGGAATTTTAATTCTTTCAGCTTATTCGGACTAGTGGTTCTCGAGTTATGACAAACAAAAGAGCCTAAATGGTGACAAATTCCCCTATACGATACTTACTAACTTCAAATTAATTTTTAAATTATTAGTTGATGTTTCACGACCAAACGAATGATGCAGAAGTTCTTCTTTTTGGGGCTACTTTCATAAACAATTATCAGAATTGAGTCCCGAATCAATCACCTCAAAAATGTTGTACTGTGTAATCAAAGTATAGATATTATATATCTGATAGAGAACTCGATTAAAAGAAAATTGAGTTGAAAATAATTTTTCTTGGAGCCTAGACAACTTGTGGAAATTCTTTGGGATCTTAGCACTTGTTTGTTGTATAATGTTTATGGCCAAAATTATAGTTAATTTAAATAATAATTATATCAACTCCAAAAAATTTTATTTTGTTACCATGTGTAATTTTTTTCATGTTATAACTGATTGGAACTAATAAAGGAATAAATGTTTAACACAAAACTAATACGAAAAACACTTCTTATTAAATTAAATTTCAAATAAGTAATTATATAATTTTATTTATTTTAATTGGAAAAATCAGTTTTACAAAAGCTTTTTATCACGTATCATGCATGTTAATGAAAAAACTCAATTGTTGGGCAATTAAATCACTTCAATTACTTTTCACTTTTGCCAATATTTAGGTCAGTTATAAAAATAATGACTAGCTGGTGTAGCAATTTTTTTACTTTAAGAAAACTCTTTTATATTGCGGAAAAATTCTCAATTGGTTATAAATTTATCACAGTTTACGTGTACTCGTATGTGATATTAATTAATATTTATTTATTTACTACGTTGTTAATTGTAATATTAAAAAAGATCAATTTATAATACAAATTAACACAAATATGATGACAGTATTATTAGAATAATATCGTAATTTTAACATTTATAATTGACGCATTTATTTACTCATCAATTTATAGAACTGATAAGCAATGGGAAATATTTGAACACTATACTTAATACTAAGTGTTTGGTTGTTGTATATTTTGTTAAATATTTTATACAATTTTTTTTTTAAATTATCTACGTTTTTTTTTTGTAACGCTTCTCTTTAATTTGTGCGTTACTTATCGCAATTGTACCGTTGATAATAAGAGTTTGTGTTCTACTGACTTTATTTTGTTCAGGTAACTAATTCGATAGCTCCTGCCATTTAGATCTTTTTAGCACAGAGTTGTCAATATGTCGATTTGTGTATAATTTATTTAAAATGGGGCAAATATAAATATAGAAAGTATGCGTTATTGTAATAACTTAATAAAATTTATAATTTTTTGGTCAGATTTCAGTTAGGGTTCCATATCAATAGGTTGCCATTAATATCGCTAATAACTCTGTCCCCCTAGAGGTCTGTCTTACGGCTGAATCTCTTGAACCGTAATAGGTAGACACTTAAATTTGTATAGAAGGTGTATTACCATTTTGGCTTTTTTCAAGCTAAATTTTGCATCAAATTTTTTATATAGCAGTTAGTATTTTTTGACATTACTTAACTCTGATGTCAATTAGAGTTTGAAATAAATAACCCATGCAATTACGCAGTTATATGTAATTGTAATTGGAATTTTAATTACAATTACATTCAACTATTTGTAATTGTAATTGAGATTTTTTCAATTGCACATTGCACGTAATTTGTAATTGAAAAATTACAATTACAAGTACTTGTAACTTATAATTTAAAAATTTTAATTACAAATACATGTAAGTGAAATTTTTATTACATGTAATGGCAAATTGTATTTTGTAATTGAATTTTGTTCAATTTCAAGTAATGATTATTATCTAATTACAATTACTTGTAATTTGTAATTGGAAATTTGCTATCACAATTACATATAATGTGTAACTGAAAATATTCAATAACAAGTAGTTGCAATTGACTTTAGTCCCTGATTTAAAATAAAATTACTTGCACGTTCTCAATTCCACATTACCTATAATTTTCATTGTAATTGAATTGTAAATGTTAGAAAAAACATACAATAATTTTAGCCTTATTTAAAAAATCTACAATAATTTTTTGTCGATTATACGGGATTACTGCAATTATGACATAATAACCCACAGCATTATTCTTAAATCTAAAGAATTATCAGCTAACAAGTTTGTTAATATGATTTAAGACCAGACTTATTTTTGGTCCATTAATCGCAAAATAGATGAATTTTCAAAATGGTATAAATTAAATTAAGTTTAAAACAACCTAAAAACTAATCGATGATTCGAATACTTTTTAAGTTCTATTCGATAAATTGGTTAAATATTATGTTTAGTTACTACCTGCAATGCAAAATGGGGCACTCACTAACGAACTTTCCTTTGGATCCTGGTAGCAATAATGAACTACCTGCAACCCACCATCTGTATTTACATTTTGAGACATATGTATAAACAATAAGATTGATTCATTTCTGTATTAATACAATGTTATTGTTTATTTATTTCTATACATGTATTTTTTTTTGTCTATAAATGCATCATGTGGAAAAAAATTCATAATTTTCAAATAAAATTAAAGCAGGATTGCCCTTTAGGGTTAATGTTGAATGTAATACAACACTGTGCTACATATTCATTCAACCAACTCTGTGTTTATTTAAATTGTAATAGATTAGACCACAGCTGTTCTTATGACAACCGACTTAAATATGGATAATAACTTCAATCCTTAATTTTCCACAATAACATTGAGGCCGGTTAAAAAAGGTTAAAAATTTACATTAATACGCAAAAAATTTGATTTAAATAAATAACTAAAAGTTTGTTTGAAAGGACGCCTTTTTAAGGCATAAAGCAAGTAAGAAAATCAATCACTTTTTTGGGATTAAACGATGTCGGCTTTTACTGAAGTGGCGTTTTTGAAGAAATTAGCTGAATTGAATTCTAGTCAGCAAAGTATACAGACGTTATCCTTATGGTTGATACATCATCGCAAGCATCACTCCAGCATTGTAAAAACTTGGGTGAGAGAATTACAAAATGGTAAGTAGTTTTCAAACAATGTAAAGGTGAGGATTATAATATCGATTTATATTTTTTTGCTTCTATCTGTAGTACCGGAAGCTAAGAAACTAACTTTCATGTATCTTGCTAATGATGTTATACAAAATAGCAAAAAGAAGGGCCCCGAATATGGCAAGGAATATGCTAATGTCTTGCCCAAAGCATTTAGCCATATTGGGGAAACGTGCAAATCGGAAAAACTTTTCGGAAGTTTAGGACGCATACTAAATATTTGGGAAGAACGTGGAGTTTATGAGCCTAAAACAATTGTTGAATATCGCAATCGTCTCAACAAGGAGCATGACAAGCTAACGTCGACAAATGCGGCATCCTCAGCTACCAAAGAAATTGTAGATGAAAAACGGGATTCTAAGCGTAAACATGATGAACATAAAGCTAAATCGAAAAAGACACGTGTTTCCCCTACCGAGGAAATAAATTCATCGTCTGTTGTGTCTGAGTTAAATGGAGATGGCGATAAAAGTCCTTACTTGCCATTGGGTGAACCTCCAGAACCGGAAGAACTAATTAAAGCTTTAGTTAGCATAGAAAATTCTGCTTCAAGTGATGCAGTTGTAAGAGAACGTATTGCTAATTTGCCACCAGAGATATCGGAAATAAGCTGTTTGGCTAAACTGGAAGATAAAGATGCTGCCAAAAATTTGGCTACTCAGGTGAGTTGTAAAGATATTAAAAAAATGTGATTTTCAAAGAATTTTAAAACAAAGCTACGGAATAGAAGTAAAACAACATTTTTTAAAGATTGTTTTCTTTTAACTTTACGCTAAGTTTTTTGAACGTAACGGCCATCCTGGCTATTCTAAGTAAAAAACCCAAGTGTTTATAATAAGATTGTTTAAAATGTAAACTAACTAATTGACATTATCGGTGTGGTCGCTTGGCAACGACACGGTTCGCACTCGGCCAGAGATGTCTACTGTTCAAAAGCATTATCTATAAAGAAGATTTTGTTTTTCCAGGGAAGAACTTGCGCCAGAAGCATTGCTGTTACAACATTATATCTATATTACAGTTTAACAGACAAAGGATTGAAATGTAATCCATAACAAAAATTTAAGTTGACAGAAATTAGTGCTAAATAATTAATAAATTAAAAATCATGTCTAAAGCAAATGTTTGAAATTATTTATGATTTTTTTGATTAATTATATTTTTTCTTTTTCCAGGTCAATGAAGCTGTTGAACTTTTAAGTGACTACAATTCCCGTTTATCTGCTGAAATGGAAGAACGTACTAAATTGACCTTGATGTTAAGGGATTTCCAAGCAGAACAAAAGGAACTATTGGCTCAAGCTGAAAAACGCTTAGAGGTTATTTTAAATTATTTATTTATTTTACTAAAAATAGTTATTTTTCTCTTTTTGGTTAATAAAATTTTGTTTAAAGTTTTTTTTATTTTTGATTTATTGCAATTTTTGTAAAAAACATTGACTTTTTTTGGTAATTTTTCTTCATGTTTTTTTACCAAATCTCACCTGCTTTACATAAACATAATACCTTATAGTTAAAAAAGATAAATTCTCACAATGTTTTTTTTAAGGTCTATAAAATTCTGTATACTTTTTAGAAAAACTTCGCTTGTGAAAGATTTTTATAATTTGCCAAAGCACTGTTAAACAATAAACCACTTTTTCAATATAAATAAAAAATTTTACTTAAATATTTCTCTTTTATTTCTTTAAGGAATACAAAAAGAAACTGCAAAAAGTCTTGGCCGTACAAAAAGAAATTCGTGATCATCTCTCTAATCTACCTGATTTAACACAACTACCGGATGTTACTGGCGGCTTGGCACCTCTACCTTCAGCTGGCGATTTATTCAATATACACTAAACATTAAAATAAACAAATATTTAAATATAGTTAAGAATTCTATGAATTATTTAAACAAAGGATATCAGACTTTAATGGAAAGAAATGAAAATAATTATTATATTAAAAATATATACTATATATAAGTTATTTTCTGGACTCTAAAAAAAAATGAAATAGCCTGTTCGTTAAATTATATATGCAATAGCTATATCTTCTTTTATATTTTCTGATATGTTTTTTATTAAAACTGTAGTGCACATTTGCAAAATTTTATTTAAACATCTACGGATTGTTTTAACACGAAATATACATAACGATTGCATAGTTATGAATAAAACACTCCATTTCATTGTATTTTAAATAAATACCATTTTTGTATAACAAAAACGCTCAATGATTTATATTTGATTAAATTAAATTAAAGAATGCATAAAAAATGATTTTATATTAAGAGTGTTTTGTCCCAAGCGAAAGAAACCACACTAATAAATTTAATATTTTCTATTCTTTTGCAATTAAAAAATATAAAAATTTTATTACAATAAAATCAAAATTATTTACAAAATGGAAACAAAGAAGTTTTATTAAAAACTTGAGAGTTATTTCTTATTTTTAATTTATTATAACTGTAAATCGAATCCTTGATTCCAAAAATACACAACATGATATAAACAAATAGTTTAGTGAAGTAAAAATTTTAGTTTAATTCAATTTCTCTATTTCATTAATGCATTACAAAATTTGCTAAACCATTCCACTTTTCAGTGAACTGTATAATATCGCCCACTTCACTGCTAGGTGATAATTTTACAGCCACTGAAAATTTACTCCATACATCACGATTAGCTTGACGTATTGAAGACTGAAACGTTACTGGCTGACGACCCTTGACAGGATAAGCACTTAAAATACAAGCCACGTCATTCATTCCCAAACATGATTCATATAATCCCCGTTCATCAGTAGGCAAGACCTGTCAAATTTTGAATTAAGAGTTAAAATTAAATATTTTAACAAAAAAAGTACACAATCTTACCTGATCCACTTGTTGATCCATACTAACAGCCAACACCCACTCTCTTAGTTCCTCGTGTATGTCTGTATTACTTTTCAAATGTATTTCCTCGGGTATTGGTACTGAACTAGGAAAATCAGTTGCTGTTAAATCGCTGTGATCTACTAAATTACCCGAGCCCTCTTCAATGGCTTCGCACACATCCAAATAATGATTGAGTATTACAAAGGCTTCTGCTTCTCTTCCTGCATTTCGCAAATCCATACCAGCTTCATAAAACCCCTTATCTACCGGTATTACGTCCGTATAGCGTAAAAGTGCTATAGAAATTCTAACTGCTATTGGCTGCAATGATTGCACTTGTCTGCATGCACTTCGAGTACAATAATAGTGAGAAATTAATAAGTATTGTTCCATGTTATCGGTGATGGGAGCTTGAGAAAAGTCCGAAGATTTGAGAGACTGGAATACAACAATTATTTGAGAGATTTTAGTTTTGTATTAATATAAGAGCTGCAAAATTCGAAACATCTACAGTGGAAGTACAAGAAATACACCCCAATTCTAAATATTCCCAGGGAAATGATCTCCCTGCGAATTCATTTTTCCCGGGAATAAAATCCTCCTATTCTATACAGTTGCGGAAGGGAATAACAAGGGAGAGAGAATTTTAGATATTCGAAATCAGCTGTTTTGCTTCAGTTTTTTTGGTTTGACTACAAATTTGCAAATTGTTTTTAGAAATATTAAAAATCACAAAATAACCAGAATAGTCTATGTTAAAAATAAAAGTTGAATATTTACCAAAAAACTTTTAATAACTTAATAGAATGTTTTTTGAAATCCTCTGCTATAATTCCTCGGGCTGAATGAAAACAAAAGGTTTTCATGAATTAATGTTTTAATGGGCGACTTTACTCTTGACCTTGGATTTTAACCCACAGGATGAGGCCGTCTATAAAAAATTAATTTCAAGTGTCGAAATGTGGTTGAACAAACCAAAAGCGTCTTGAAAAATATGTACATGGAGGTGCATTCTTGTTGCTAGAATGCCGCACTTCGTCTCAGAAAAGACAGCCGTAATAACAAATGTTTGCTGTGCGTTCTCTGATATCTGCATTAATTTTAAATGCAATGCTGGTCAAGACAATTTAGATAGTTCAAGTGCCCAAGATAGTGATGTGGTGTCCTTAGCGTCACCGCAATATTTTTCTTTTGCCCTAAATATTAGGAATATTTTTAGAAATAATCTCTAATAAAATTCTCTCCTAATAAAACTTTATAAATAAATAATTCTTGCAAAAAAAACCGACTTCAAAACAGATAGAAGGGCACCAATTCTAAACTAAAAATGTAAGAAGTAATCTGTAAGAATTAGATTTAAACCAAATAAAAGATGCGCCAAAATTAGAGGAAAAAAAATAAAGACTATTGAATGTCAAGCCTCTCCCTATTACTGTTTAAAAGTTAAGTTATTTTCACCAGCATCCGTCTTGTATGGGGACACCATTCAAGCCTCTGTTTATAACGGTTTCAAAGATAGGGGCACACAGATCAAATAACATCATCTATTCGGACACCCTTTAATTTACAATGTTAAATTAAAGACCTGTTCTTATAGAGGACTTGGTCACAAAGATTCTTTGTAAATTTCAACTGTCTGTCTATAACGCTTAAAAAGTTTAACCATATATATCAAATTACATGAACTATTGGGACACCCTTTACATTATAATTCCAAATATTTATATTTGTTATCATACCAGAGAAAGTAGTGGATATTCTGCCTAATTTTCAAGTGTTTGTGTTTAACGGTTCAAAAGATAGGGTCATATAGATCAAATTACGTAATTTATGGGGACACCCTTTAATTTCTAAATTGTATACTTGCTATAGTGGACTTTGCAATACAGGTTCCTTGTCAATTTCAGCTGTCTGTCTCTAACAGGTCAAAAGTTTGGCCACATACATAGAATTACATTAACTATTGGGACACCCTTTTAGTTCCAAATTCAAAATTTTATACTTTTTGTTATAGCTGACTTAGGTTCTTTGTAAATTTCAGCGGTCTATGTACAACTATTCAAAAGTATGGCCATATACATCAAATTAAATGAACTATTGGAGCGCCCTTTAATTTAAAATTTTGAGTATTTATACATTTTATTATAACGGTCATAGTAGCCGACATTCTGTCAAATTTTCAAGGTTTAGTCTATAACGGTTCAAAAGATAGACCCAAATAGGTCGTATTATGTCACCTATGGGGACACCCTTTAAATTTTAAATTTATTTTTTTTATTAATTTCTGGGATCTATAGCGGCACGCAATTTTTTTAAAATTTTAATTTGCTGCCCTTTACGGTTCTTAATATACGTAAAAAACATGTATGTTGTATGGGGACACCCTTTAATCGGTTCAGAAATGGCTGAGTTCTGCGGTTACATACATAAAAAAATGCAACATTCAGACGAATAGATAACCTCCTTCTTTTTTGAAGTCGGTTAAAAAACAAGTATAGTTAAGTTTGTCAACTTTATCACATTTTGTTAAAAGAAAACAAAAAAAAAAAAAAAAAATAAAAGGAGAGTAAAAAAACTTATATTTTAAAACTGTTTATTGAATTTGACCTAAAAGTATGAATAAATTACGATATTTATCACATTTTTCTTAAAAAATATCAAGTATATAAATTTTTTTCACAACTCCCTTTGAATTTTGTGTGGGAATTATTACCAAAATTTGTTATCATATTCTCCCTTAAATTGTTATTCGTAATACCTACTTTTTTCCCAGGGAGAAATCTCCCATTTTTGAAGTTCATTTAGAATAAGGGAAAAGGGAATGGGAAAAATTTCCCCGAGAGATTTTATTTAGAATAGGGGAACAGGGAATTGGGAGAAAATTTCCGGGGAATTTCTATTCAGAATTGGGCTGATATAGATTTGTTTCGGCAGATAGACGATGTCTAAAGTGAAACACTACCAAGTGAACATAAAAAAAGGTTGTAGCGATCCAGAAAATGCTTTACATTCATCTAGTATATTCATCAAATTTTATATTCGCTATAAGACTCTGTCATCTAATTTTAAAAATTATCTTGATAAAGATTGTTTGTATCTATGCTCTATAAATGTACATGTAATATAATATAAAAAAAAACTATAACTGGACCGTGTGTGTTCATAAAATATTTCTTGAGAATTTTGTTGCTTGCGCAGGTAGCTGTAGATATGGAATATAAAACAATTTTTGAAATTTTTGTCTGTCTGTGTTCGCAACAAGTAAAATCTTCTGAGCGAACCCAAAAACCTGAAATAAAAAGAAAAACAAAAACAAAATCATAAAAATAAATCAGTCAGATTCACACACGTTGGGTTCCGCACAATGTTCAGTACAATTTTAAAAATATTTGTTGATTTTAAAGTCTAATGCGGCACCCATTAATATTATATTATTTTTTATACTATAGCATAGTTCTAAATACTCTGTGTAAATATTTCTCAAATTTGCGACATCTAAGGAACACCATTTAATTTTTAAAAATTTTATAATAAAAATTTTATAATAAATGTAATGTAAATTTTCTGTGTCAGCCTATTACTATTCAAATATCAGAGCAAAATTATCTCACTATCTGAACACGCTTTAATTTTTGGTTTAATTTTGTGTCCTTGTTATGTAGGATAATTATACATACTTTGTGTAAATTTAAAGTGTCTACACACGTAAATTTGAGTCACCTTTCCAACACTCTTTAATTTACATTTTTTGTTATAGCGGACATAAATTTAGATACTCTGTATAAAGTTACGTTCAAAAGTTAAAGTCATATTCGTGAAAATCGCATGACTATCGAAACACCTTTAAATTTTAGTAATTGTTGTTAAAGCGGGTCTGGTATTACACTTTCTATTCAAAAATATCAAAAATAATTTTTAGTACATAATTGTTAAAGCGGACGTGGTAACACATCTTCTGTAAAAATTTCAATAGTCTACCTATTGCGGCTCAAAAATGAGGCAATATACTTCAAAAACATGTCACTGTCCATTTATTATAGAGCCGAAAGTAATACATCTCCTGTGGGCATTTAAGGACTATACCCATTATGGTTAAAAAATTAGGCCACATACATGCAAATCACGTCACTGTCCGAACACCTTTTAATTTTTATTTTTATTTTTTTTTATAGTTGTTTATAAGGCGAACATAGTTTTATTTATTTGGTGCAAATTTTAAGTAGTTTCCTCCTACAGTTTAAGAAATGCGAATAACACGTAACTTTCGGACCACCCTATAAGTTTTAGCATTTGTTGCTATAGCGGCTATAGAAATTCTATGAAAACTTTAAGAGTCTTCCTATTATGTTTTAAAAACTTAAGCTACATACATACATGCAAATCACGTTACTATCGGAACACAACAATGTTTTGATCACTGATTGCTAGTTTTAAGTTGTTGCCTCCTACAGTTCAAGAAATAATCACATATAAGCGAATAACACGTCGCACAGTGTCGTGACTTCATATAACGAGTGACCATAAATAGAAAAAGTTATTGTAAAGAGCTGAAATTTGGCACATATATTTAGGTTGGCAAAACGTAACAAAAATTAAAATTTAAAAAAATTCGGAGCAAGGATTCGTGTCCTTCTCGTATATCCTGAAATTTCTAAGTGCCATAAAAGTTAGAAAAAATGCTACGATTCGCTTAAACTAATGGGTGATTTTTTTGAGGTTAGGATTTTCATGCATTAGTATTTGACAGATCACGTGAGATTTCAGACATGGTGCCAAAGAGAAAGATGCTCAGTATGCTTTGACATTTCATCATGAATAGACTTACTAACGAGCAACGCTTGCAAATCATTGAATTTTATTACCAAAATCAGTGTTCGGTTCGAAATGTTCAAATGTGACAAATTTTGTTCAGCGATGAGGCTCATTTCTGGTTGAATGGCTACGTAAATAAGCAAAATTGCCGCATTTGGAGTGAAGAGCAACCAGAAGCCGTTCAAGAACTGCCCATGCATCCCGAAAAATGCACTGTTTGGTGTGGTTTGTACGCTGGTGGAATCATTGGACCGTATTTTTTCAAAGATGCTGTTGGACGCAACGTTACGGTGAATGGCGATCGCTATCGTTCGATGCTAACAAACTTTTTGTTGCCAAAAATGGAACAACTGAACTTGGTTGACATGTGGTTTCAACAAGATGGCGCTACATGCCACACAGCTCGCGATTCTATGGCCATTTTGAGGGAAAACTTCGGAGAACAATTCATCTCAAGAAATGGACCGGTAAGTTGGCCACCAAGATCATGCGATTTGACGCCTTTAGACTATTTTTTGTGGGGCTACGTCAAGTCTAAAGTCTACAGAAATAAGCCAGCAACTATTCCAGCTTTGGAAGACAACATTTCCGAAGAAATTCGGGCTATTCCGGCCGAAATGCTCGAAAAAGTTGCCCAAAATTGGACTTTCCGAATGGACCACCTAAGACGCAGCCGCGGTCAACATTTAAATGAAATTATCTTCAAAAAGTAAATGTCATGGACCAATCTAACGTTTCAAATAAAGAACCGATGAGATTTTGCAAATTTTATGCGTTTTTTTTTTAAAAAAAGTTCTCAAGCTCTTAAAAAATCACTCTTATAAATAGTTTCACTATGCAGTAACACAGTTTCAAAAGATATATCTTCTATATTATCATCTTCCACATTTTGGGACTCATGTTTTCCTAAAGTTATATAATTTTCTATGTTTCTTTTCCAATATTGATCGGTTTTCTTTACTTGGCTGTGTAATGAAATTGCAGAATAAAATACACAAATAAATCCATGTTTGTATTTTGTCTGCTATTTTTTCGAGTATGATCTAATCCTCCTTTTCTAATGACTTTATGGGTACCTTCTAAGGCCTCTTCAGATAACATCCCTATTGGTAAAGTGGAATATTTAATAAAACTGTTGGTGGCATACAGCACCAAGGATATAGTGTTGTTATAAATATTTGAATTTTAGGATTTTTTCATTGTTTCTGCCACATTTCTGAATAAAACAAATATAACTGCGTGCATTTTTATTAAAAACTGAATTCTTGATATTTATTTTTCCAAATTAATTTTTTTTACTTAAAAATTGTGAAAAAATTATCAAAATAATTCGACTTTAAAGCCTAACTTTAACTTTTTATAGGTGTAACGCACATGAACCAAACCACCTCTGGAATCGTGGGAGTCTCAGCTTTCATCCCATATGTATTTGTTATTGATAAATTTCAGTTTAAACAAATAACAATTTTTTTGTTGAAGCTTTAATATTCTGTAATATTATTCTATTAACATGCATAATTCTCATTGTGTTTTGTAGAATTTTATTACTTATAGAGTATTTTTGGCCTCTCTAAAATTAGGAAAAAGGTTACCTGATGATCTGGCCTGATCAACCAGTGAAATACGTATAGGGACTAGCTCTTTTCCCCCAACAAATAAATTGCATTTTTATTATAAAACGTTATGGGTAATTAGCATAATATTAAATAATTAACAATTATTTAAATTGGCGCACTTAAGCGCAGCTAAATTATTATTTTTATAAATTAACATACTTTTTGTTATAAAATGGAAGAAAAAATATCCCGGTAATATTTGAAAATTTTTTTTCTTCACTATTATACGTTTGCTTATCACAAGTTATGTTTTGTTTTATTAACCCTGCATAGATAAGTTACGTCTATCAGACGTATGCCTATTTAATTTTGTACTCCATCTCTGTGGTTTGTAGTGAGAGAAAATTTATATGCTCAGTATTCTCAGTTGATCTCAGTAGCTTGCTAATGGTGGTTGTTTTCGTGCGGTAAGTTGATTATATTTCTGAGAAATTACACAACATGCTCCTCGGAGACGTATCGTTATCTGCACCACTTGCTTATAATGGCATAAAAGAAAGATTTTTTTTATTCACAAAGCTTTTATTATATACAAATAGTTAAATGAATTAAAAAAAATATTTTTTATTCCTTTTATTACAGTTTTTGAGTCCTTTGCGAAAGGCTGTGTATAAAATGTTAATTTTTGATCTCTATTGAATTTGTTGTTTTTTTGTTTCTATTATTATATTTATTTACCACATTTTTTTGTTATCAAAGAGAAAATTCAATTAATAAATGATATCAATAACTCCTATGCCAATATTTATTTTTTTAAGTCCTTAAATGGATGTTAGAAACAA
This sequence comes from Phasia obesa, assembly GCA_949628195.1. NCBI lineage: Eukaryota > Metazoa > Arthropoda > Insecta > Diptera > Tachinidae > Phasia > Phasia obesa. The sequence goes on from OX451217.1 coordinate 32,052,011, forward strand.
TACGTCTTTCAGACGTAACGTTATCTTTACCGTACGAAAAAAAAAACGTTATCTTTCTAGGGTTAATATCATTCTTATAATGATGCATACACTGTTATCGACATATATATGTAATTAAAAATACCGTTTATATTCTTAAAACATAATACAACAACTAATCTAGTACAAATTAGGTTTATTTGCCAACTAAATTCAATTACTTAACCCTACGAAGTACATGCTTATTTTTATTCCTTTTTTTTACAAAATTGCAGTTATTTCAAACCACAATTTTGAAGAGCCATATCTTTAGAAAAAAATATTATTTTAATCAATTTTTTTTTAAGCTTATTAGTAAAAGTGTCTTTTATTAAATGCTATTAGCCATTTTTTTAATTTTCATAATTTTAATTTTTCTATTTATTTCCGCACTCACAACACTGCGCGTCGCTTTCGGAACACCTTAAAAGTTTTAGTTTTTTTGTTGCTATAGTGGCCACACACCTTCTGTAAAAATTTCAAGAGTCTGCCTATTACAGTTCCAGAGATAGAAAGCGCTGCTAGACAGACCTTGTAGCAAAAACAATAGGATTACTTTTTTACCCTTTGGGTACAAAACCCTAAAAACCAGGAAAACAACCAGCAAAAATGTGAGAAAAATAAATGTAGACGTCGGTATTTGGCCGGCTCTTCGATTGGCATGGACCGATGTTGTTGAACTTCAACAGCAACATTTTTAAAACTATGCTTGACAGGTTTGTGTGCTTAGGTTTTCTTTAGCTCTACTGGGGCCTTACTGAAACCAGCTATAGGAATCTAGAATACATCGCACTTGTTCTTCGAAAGCGTAACAACACAAAATTCATGATTTTTCAGTAGAGGCCAAAAACTGTTTCCGTTAATTGAGCCGAAAGTAGTGATTCTAAAACACAAAGTGGGTCATAACGGTTTTTTCACAGAAGATAAGACAAATCAAAGGGAGAGTTTTACAGTGGGTAGATAGATATGACCTCTGTGGTTTGGTTTTGTGCAAAAAGTGAAAACTTGAAAATTTTGAGTAGTTACCCTTTTGAGGAACAATTTCGATATGTACGTACTTTATTCGGTCGCAAATCAATTTTGTTGACATTACAAATGGATTAACAAACTTATATTATCAAGTACCTTTTCCACATGTTGTAAAGGGTTTCAAAATATATTAAACACGTGGAACGAGTGAATAATTTCGTTCAAACGTAGTCGATTTTAAGTGCTTGAGTCTGCAAACAGGAAATAAAATAAAAAAAAACATTTGAGAAGACACGCTTACAGACAAAAGTAAACCAACGCGCTAATTAACTTTGAAAACAACTGACCAGTCGTCTTTTAAAGTTTTTTCAGAAACTTTTTTTTTAATTTTTAGTGCCTTTGTAAAAACTTCTTGAATTTCCCTCGTATTTGAATAAGCAACTTACCTGTAGTAACTTATAGAGAAAATCTCTTAACTTTCTCCACAAACCGTCTGCTAATTGTTCTTCTCTCAAAGCAAAAAAGTCCAAAGCTATACGTGTATAAATATTGAAATTTGCCTCAATGGGAGGAGCTCCATAATTAATATACAATTCCAATGCGGATATACAATCGCCATCTCGAATGAGTTGGGCAGCATATAAGGCTACATATTTTTGCAAAACTGGTGAACTTATTTGTTTGGCCTTATCGAGACAACGTTGCCATTGACCTTGTTCGGCCAGCATATCCAGGGCACTGACAATATCTAAAAATTTTTCATATAAAAATTTAAGACCTCTAATCGAAACAATCGAAAATACCTATATCAGCCAATTGTTCCACGTTGCCTTCACTTTTGAGACGAGTCTTTTGTTGGACTTCTACATAAGTCTTTAGCTCAGGATCAAGTTCTTTGGCTAAACGTCTGGCCTTGGACCACTGTTCGGCTGCTATGAAAACATCTACAGCTTCTTTAGGCATGTCTGCAGCCAAAAACAGCTGAGCTGCTGGACCGATTTGTTTGATTTGCAGCAGACGTGGAGCCAGTTGATTAGCAATATCCATGGCATCTTGTCCCTCTAGAAACTGATTGCAAATTTCAGCAGCCCTTAGGAGAGCTCTTTCTACAGTGGCTTCATCTTCGGCATTTGTAGAATCTATTTGCATCAAACACTCGGCTGCCTTGCGGAAATCTTCTTTTCTGGCAAATTCAGCAGCTTTCTGAAGATATGTTCTGGAGTCATTTGATTGACCACTGCCATCACGTCTTTGCGCTTGGACCTGCAAGCGTCTTAGATCGTTTAGAGTGGAGGGCAAATGATCTTCAGCTACACGAATAGCTTCATCAAACATGCCTTCATTTTTATAGTATTCTACAATCAAATCGGGTCTTTGCGCTCTCAACAGCAACGATTCATAATCGGAAAAATTACGCGTTTCCAATGCAGCATTTGCCTGACTTATTAGAATCTCAGTTACGGCATCGGGTAGATGGGTTTCGGCGACATTTAAAGCTGCGCTCCAATCACCAGCATGTGTGTACATAAGTATGGCTTCACGGGGTTTATTTGCTTTGATAAACTCAGCTTCGGCTTGTTCGAATTTACCTTCATCTTCGAGGGACATAGCAATTTTGAGATGTACTTCATCTGTAGATTTACCTGCAAAGCGACACAGATCCATAGCAAAATCAAATTGCCCTGAATCACAAGCAAAACCTACGGCTGTATCTAGTAGACCTAATTTTGTTAAAAGTCTAACAGCACTTTCTACGGGCATTGACTTGGCCCACATATAAGCCACCTGATTCCCAGCCCCATCAGTGCCTTTTTGTTTAGCCACTCGATAGCCATCTTCCCAACGACCAGCAGTGCAATACATATGCACAACAGATTTCCAATCTCCTGCGGCCAAATAGTGCACTTCGGCATTTTTGAACTTTCCCTTAGACTCCAAAGTACGACCCAAGTGTTGATGAGTGTTTTCTAATAAATCTTTGTGATAACGCTCTACTAAACGTATCATGGAATCATAAAGTTCTCGGCGCTTGTACATGGCAATAGCCAAATCAGGTTCATTTACAGCCAACAGAACTTTTTCGGCATCACGATATTTGGCTTGTTCTTCCAAACCAGCCGCAAGATTTACAAATAAATCACGCATTTCTTCAGACTTTAAATACTTTTCTCCCACAGCATAAGCTCTTTCCCACTTACCATGGCGATTTAAGAGTTCTATGGCTTCTTTAAAGAGATTAGCTCTAACCAGCAAATCTTCAGCACCATCTATGTCACCAGAAAAGGCCAAGTGTTTGGACAAATCCAAGGCATAACGTTGAATTTCTTCGGGTTCATCTAATACTTTAGCTATTTGAACGGCTTTACGCCATTGTTTGGCGCCTACAGCTGCGTCTAAAGCTTTTTGGGTGGCTCCTGCCTCTATGTAATGATTTATGGAAGCATCCAACTGTTTGCGTCCTACTAACCAGTCACCCCATTCTTCTTCTAAAACAGTAACCTCATCCGGGGAAATTTGTCGTGCCAAATCTAAAGCTCTTGCATAGGCGCCACCCTTGCGGTATAAAGATAAAGCCGCTTCTGGCCTTGATAAGCGGTAGGCAATATCACCAGCCATTTCGTAAAGCTCTGGAAAATTTTCACATATCAGCAATAAATACTAGATGGCCAAAAATTATCGACTTACCACTATTAACCAGACCCTCTGTAACTTTCATCATCAAGGCATGATCATCCATTAGATGTGGCACCTTTAAAGCTAATCTAGCAGCTCTGGCTGGCTTATTGGCTTTAAGAAATAGAGTCATAGCTTTTCCCACCTCACCTTGCTCTTCTAGCGCTTGGCCTGCCTTCTCCTCTTGACCAGTTGAAAGTAGAAAAGACATTTGTTCATCCTTTAACTGCTGCAGACCCGTATAACCTCTTCTTTCTGCCAAACTAACGGCTTCATCCCACATACGCAATTTCTTATACATTTCCAAAGCCATCTCAATATCACCTTGCTCCAGATAAATTCGTTCTGCAGATCTAAGATCTGAGGACAGCAAAGCCAATTTAGCACGAACTTGGGGACAAAGAATGCCAGGCGATAGAGTGGCTTCTTCATATTTATCCGCTTGCTGTATCATTTCGTTTAGATAAAACGCCTTCGAGACGTTGCCCAAAGCTGCATAACAACGCTGAGCCACTCTCAAGTTACCATCCTCCATGGATATTATAGCCAAATTGTGCCACATGGCTTTGGCCGCTGGTTTATCACCTAAAGTTTCGAGAAAGTGTATGGCTCTGCCATAATCGCTATCATTTACTGCTGTACCAAACTCCACTAGACCTTCGTCTAGTTGATAAGTGTGTTCTGTGGGACCTTCCTGGGAGCACACTGTAGTACGTCCCTAAACCGAATTATTAAAAGTTTTCAGTTACTTTATATTTTAATGGCTTCAACTACTTACTCCTTCCCTTACAACTTCGACAACATCACCCCTTATGGGCATTAGTGTCAAGTGTTCCGCCAAATCGATGTTATACCAAATTGCTAAGTTGTTATTGCTTTGGGCCACTACCACATCACTTTGTGGTACCCACTGGACAAAGGAAATATTATTGAGCAAAGTTTGCTTTTTACCCGAATAAATATCTATTAGAATCAAACGCATTTTCTTATCACGAAACAGCAGTTTATGAGCAGTTTCACTTAATTCAATCCAATCGATTTTCGTTTCATGATTTACCTGGCCAATAATCATTTGCCGAAATAAGTCCACCACGCAAATAGTCTTGGCATCCAACAAAAAGGCTAGCTTTTTATTATCACTAAAATATGTACATGTAGCTTTATTATATGTATGTATGACAACATATTATACCCACCTCGTGTTACCGCGTTCATTCAAACGAACCGATATGACGTGCGGATTCACAAACTCAGTACGTACTGAACCCAAAATTTGTGATTCACCATATTCTACCAAACTTAGTTCACCCACATTGAATATAAGACAAACTGTGGGATTTTCAAAATAGAAGCGTTCATGTCTTCCCGATGCTGTCCACGGCACCTCACTAACCAAGTTTCGTGTTAAATCGCACAAAATTAAAGATTCTTCAGTGCGAGCCACTAGATAGTTATCTTTACCCATTATTCGCACATCATCGATCTCTAGACCCAACTGCGATTCTATTGTCATTTGTTCGTGGGGTTCTTGCATGGAGCGAACCAACAATTGGCTGGGTGCAACAAAAATCAGTTCGAATTTATCTTGCCAAATTGTGCGTTTCAGCACGGATTCAAATACAATAACGGCTCCGGTGACACTTGACATGGCCAACCTTAAAATAGAATACAGTTTTAAAAATAAATTTCGATTTAAAAAGTTAGAATTTCGAAAAGATGACTAAAACACTAATTTTGGGATTTTGCAGCAAACTGTAAGTGGGAACAATTTTCTAGCCGTAACCCCACAGATAAAGACAGATTTTAGAATTTTTGAAAGGTCGTACGATTTTATAATCTTTGGAAAAAGTTCATAAAATATTTTTTTCCATGCGATCAGAGTTGTAATTTTTTTTTTTGTATTTGATAGTGTGGCTTCTACAACGCCATTTTGAAACGGTTTTTTAATTAGATATAATTCTGTCAGATTTTTTTCTGATTGAATCGTACGATCGTGTAGAATAGTGAATCCTGGACTTTATCTTGTATAGAGGCAACCATCTCTGGGTAATTACTCAGCATACATAGGTTTTATATAAAAAGTTTTTTTGTTCCATTCTATCTTGGAAATGGTTGTTTTGTATGCCATATCAAAGTTTTCAAAAAAATATTTCCTGTACAGACATCGTCCGACAAGATTTTTGTATAGTATAGTTTTACTGACAGTTGATTTAATTCATTTAAACTTTTGTTCTTTTGATACAATGTGAATGGCATCCGATAAAAATTGTTTGACTCACACAGTAAACTGTCTAGTGGAAAAAAAATCAAAAAAAAAAAAAAACTTTCGAATTTATCAATAAAATACATGGGATGAAAGCTGAGATTTTCACGATTCCAGAGGTGGTTTGGTTTTTCATTTGCGTTACACCTATAAAAAGTTACACGGCCTTAAATTCGTATTATTTTGATAATTTTTTCATAATTTTTAAGTAACAGAAAATGGGTTTGGAAAAATAAATATCAAAAATTTATTTTTCAATAAAAATGCATTCAATTCTATTTGTTTTATTCAGAAATGTAGCAGACACAATAAAAAAATCCTAAATTTCAAATATTCATAACCACACTGTAAAAAAAATTGTGAAGTTTTTAGCCAAAATATGTAATTAAAAAAAATAGTCAGCTTTGGTGGACCCGAAAAAATAAGCACATCTAAAAACTACTTTTATGCATCTATAATCTTATTTTCTGTTATATATACTAAAATATGTAGAAAAAGGTTTAGGTTTAGTCTTCTATGCCAACTTTTCAAATATAAAGATTTTAAAAATCATCCATATTTGATATTTTTATTAAAATTATCAGTTGATATTCTTAATATTTGAAAATGTATGATAATAGTAGGCTATTCTTTAAACCAATACCAATGGTTATGAGTATTTTCAAAACTTTAAATAATAAAAATACTGAAAAGTTTAAAATAATGTTATATTCAAAAAAGGTATACGGCAACCCTAAATAATTAGTGATTGGCTATATTTTATAAAAAAAAACTATCACGCTTTATCATCTTGTATGTGTAATGATAGATTAAAAAAAATAATAATTACTGAAATGGGGGAATTTTGGGCTTTTAATTGTCCCCGCACCGGAAAAATAAAAGTATTTCCAAAAATGTTAATTCATTTCTGAAAATAGTAGGCCAAGAGAGATATGTATGTGCCAAAAATTTCATTAAGCTATCATAACTTCGATTTTTTTTCAGTTTTACTATGGGGACCGTTCACTGTGCGTCTGCAGAACAGGGAACAACAATTTGCCGTTTTTCTTCTATGGGGATAAATCGTATCGATGTGCAAGTTCCGACTAAACATAATTTTCTGTTTGTCGTCAATGTTGTTTAATTGCTTACCCTAAATTGATAAACGGCGCAAGGGGTAGTCTACTTGATACCCCAAACCGAAAATGATAATTTCTTTCTTTCGAATAGACATATTTTGAACTTTTATTCTGTATATAATATTCATAAAAATATCTGTTTCCATGAGGTATGGTAAAGAAATGGTTGTTATGGTTTTGGATTATATGAATTACCCGTTTAGTTTGTTAAGTTTTACGCATAAGAATCTGTGTTTTTATTAAAAAAATTAAGAAAAATACATTGATGAACTAGTTAAGTACCAGTGAACAAGCTGTATGGCTACAGTTTCTCTATAATAAGCCATTTCGACCATTATATTTTTTGAAATCAATATTTTATGATTCGTACTTCAAAACATCTATTTTATAAATTTCAGAGGGAATTACACATAGTTAAGAAAAGTAATTTAGTTTTTTTTTTAATGAAAATAAGCTTCGTGTCACCCTGTGTAAACGCCAACCCTGCTTTTTGATTTTATTGTGAGTTGGTGTCTTTTACTTGTAAAACAAAAGAAGAAGAAGTAAGAAGAAATTGTGTTAGTATCAGTAGAGTAGTAATTGTTTTGTGATCGTGCCGGTCGTACTTTTCATCGTTTAAGTTCTTTTATTGAAAATTATTCTTTTTATTGTTTAAATTGAATTAAATAAAGTTTTCTTTGTCAACTTTAATAATCGTTTTCGTTTTTAATCATTAAAATGTCCACGTGAGTGACATTTTATTCAGAAGTGGGATGAACTTGCAATACCAGAAAAAGTAAATGCAAAAGAAATAAAAATTCTTAGAAATAAAAATACGTTAACGAAAGAAATTGAACAGCGTCACTTCGTGTTACGTGTGGTTGTGTGTATATAGTAAATTGCATCATACAAAAACGTTTCTCAAGAAAAGTTCGTGAAATGGCGCCACGTCCGAATTTTGAAAAATTTAAACTTGACGAGTTAAAAAAGCAATGCAAAGAGGTTGGATTACCAACTTCTGGTAATAAACACCAATTGATAGAGCGCCTGGATGACTACTTCTCCGATGAATGTTTCTCCAGTTTTAGGAACGGTTCGCAGCTAGAACAACGATTGCATGCTTTGGAAAAGTCGCTTTCTGAGTTACAAAATAATGGTTTTCGACCAGCGGTTGTATCCTCACCTAACAAAGCTGCATCTACCGACTCTGAGACTTTACCACAATCCACACATGTTAATATATGTTCACCCGTAAGTAGCATACCGTGTTTTGCCCAATCGCATTTCAATGAAAAACAGCCAGCCGTTGTTTCGTTGTCGCATTCAGCAGAGCCGTTAACTGCTGCCATAGATCAACAAACATTAGAACCGTCATTCTCTCGTGTATCAGCAGCTTACGTTTCAAGTGCTGTTCCGTCTACGTATACAATCACAGGTGCTACTATTGTACCTCCGTATATTTCGGCAACTGGAGCTACCGTTGCACCACCGTTTGATCCAATTACCAGTGCTTCTAGCGCACCGCCGTTTTTCCCGAACACAAGTGCTTCTGCACTTCCGTACAACTCGACAACTGGTGCTACTATTGCACCCTCCGTTCCACAGATCACCAGTGCTACGTTTGTACAGCCGTTTTGTCAGATCAACAGTGCTACGAATACACTGCCGTTTTACCAGAGCCCTAGCGCTACGAGTGCACAGCTGTTATATCCCATCACCAGTGCAACGACTGCACCGCCTATTCACCCGATGCCCAGTGCTACCATCGCACCACCGTATTACTCTAGAACAGGTCATAATGTCGCACCACCGTATAACATGACATGTGGAAATAGTGCACCACCGTACAACACGATAACAGGTGCGGTACCAATGATAAATCCTACAAGTAGTGTTTATGTGTCACAGCCGACAGTACATTCGATTCAGTACGCGCCGTATAATCCGTATAATAGTGTTCGTGAGATAGCTGCTTTACTACCGGATTTCAACCCGTCGCTAGAAACTTCGCTGAAGTACACAATCATAACGGTGATTTAAAACGAAATCATCAAAACATTGACATATGCCACCTTCCAGGCAAAAGCCATTACGATGACATTTCTTGCCACAATCCGGCACACATTTGGTCCAATCAAAATCGTAACGCTTATAACCCTGACAACAGACTTCAATTAAATTGAAATGAGGATTAAGTGAACTGTTTCCTATGACCTCTACATCTCTTTCGTATTGAAAGAAGATGGCGCTGAGAATTAAAATAAAGTAAGTGAAAAGTGAACAGTTCATACGACGAACCGATAACCTTAAGCAGGCCTATCATTGGGAGGATAAGCTAGTTTTATTTGCGGTGCAGCAAAAGTTATTTGGCCCGGCCAAGTATTGGATTGACTCTTTGGAGGAAATCTTCGTTACGTGGAACGATTTTTGTGTAAAACTTTTGACAGATTTTCCCGTCACAGCAAACGTGGCAGATATCCATATCGAAATGGCTAACACCAAACGTCAAGGTAACGAGACGCCACAAAACTACTTTTATAAAATGGTTGCAATTGGCTCAAAGGGAAATCTCTCTGAGGCTGCAATAATTCGACACATAGTCAACGGTATAAATGACGCCGACCTGAAGAGGAAAATATCCAATAATTATTTAACCGCTAACGATTTATTGCGAGACATAATTACATACTGTAGTTATAATGAAGTAAAATTAACAGGCACCACTTTTAAGAGAATGACATTATCTACCCCCTCTACGAATATGAACAATAAACCCGTCGAAAACAAAAGTGATAACCAAGCGAACGTAAAATGTTTTAATTGTTTCAAGTTGGGTCACTATTCGGTCAGGTGTCCAGAACCACAACGCAAGCTGCGGTGCAACCACTGTAAACGAACGTCACATGCAACTGAAAAATGCCCGGAAAAGCAACAAATGAAGGCCAGCGTAAATCAAATCGAACATTTTTTCGAAGAACAGTGTGCTGAAGAACAAGAAATAAAGGCCAGCGTAAATAAAATCAATGATGATGCGGCGACGGCATCTAAAAGAAATAAAAACGATATAATTATTAAAGAAGTGAAAGTTAATGGGCACACAACTATGTCATTTATAGACCCAGGTAGCAACAGATCGTTAATTCGTGAATCGTATGCCTCACAAATTGGTGGTGTAGACAACACTTATATCTTGCTAGAAGGTTTCGCCGGAGGCCACTTCAGGTGTACCAAAAAAGTCCGAGTAACAGTTTCCATTGACCATAGTTCATTTGATGTCGATTTGCTGGTGGTGGACGATAAATTTATAAACGAAAATATTCTCTTAGGCCGTGACATCTTATGTGGACAAGGTAAGCGATTAATAATTGAACATGATGATTGTCGCTTGGAAAAGGTGAAAAGCCTAGATGTCGCTTCCGACCTATCGCCGCCTGCTGTGGAACAGCTAAAGTTCGTTTTATTAACCCACCAGAATTGTTTTGCTGAAAACACGTCCGAACTGGGAAAGTGCAACGTTGCCAAAATGGAAATCCAGCTTACGTCCGAGAAACCCATTCAAATGAAGCCGTATCGTGTCCCGTTTGCCAAACGTTCAATATTGACCAACATAACCAATGATCTTCTCCGTCACGAAATTATTCGTCCGTCTAACTCAGCTTACGCGTCTCCCGTCGTTCTTGTAGAAAAAAGTAATGGGGAACCCCGTATGTGTGTTGACTATCGTCAACTAAATTCGATAACGTCTAAAACTCCATATCCCATGCCGATTATGGACGAACAATTTGCACAGCTAGCTGACAACAAATATTTCACGACGCTGGACTTACGTATGGGATACCACCAAATAGAAGTCCATGAAGATTCAAAAAAATTTACCGCATTCGTGACTCATGACGGGCATTTCGAGTACAATAGAATGCCCTTCGGGCTGGTGAATGCTCCAGCCGTGTTTCAGTCAGTCATGGACAAACTCGTTTCGAAAATGGGTCCGAGCGAAATTTTAGCTTACTTGGATGATGTCGTAATCCCAAGTAAGACCGTAGAAGAGGGTATTTCACGTCTTAATCGATTTCTCGATATCCTGGCTGAAAGCGGTCTTACTCTTCGCTTCGACAAATGTATGTTCCTTGCAACAGAAATCGCCCATCTGGGGCACATCATTGACAAGAATGGCATAAGACCCGGTGATAGGAAGGTAAGTGCCATTAAAAATTTCCCCGTACCGACTAACAAAACCGAGGTGAGGAGATTCCTTGGCCTCACAGGGTTTTTCAGGAAGTTCGTGAAGGACTATTCATTGATAACTAAACCGATAACGCAACTGCTTCGAAAAAGCGAAACTAAGTTTGTCTGGGGTGCCGAACAACAACAAGCGTTTGAGAAGCTGATAGAGATATTGATGCAACAACCCGTACTCGCCCCATATAACAGCAAAGCGCAACACGAGGTACACACCGACGCCAGTAGTTTGGGTATCGCTGGAATTCTTCTTCAATCAACCGATGGATCTCAATGGAAACCAGTTTTCTATTTTAGTCGACACTGTACCGATACCGAAAGCCGATATCATAGCTATGAGCTTGAGGCCCTAGCAGTAGTCGAAGTCCTCGACCGTTTCCGAATTTATCTTCTTGGTAAGCCTTTCCGTTTAGTAACAGATTGCGCCGCTGTCGCCAAAGTTAAGGCAACAAAAGAATTGAGACCAAAAATTGCCAGATGGTGGATGCGACTACAAGAGTACGATTTTACTCTTATCCATCGAGAAGGCTCTCGCATGGCGCACGTCGATGCTTTGAGCAGAGCCCCTGATATGCCTCCTGTCGAATTCCATCCCGACTATATAATGAAGGTTACAGTTGACATCGATGACTGGGTAGTGACCATGCAAATGAGCGATGAAAAGCTTTGCAATATTATCGCCGTTTTAAGAGGAGATACCAAGTCAGACCAAGAAAAACAAATTAAATCTGAATACTGCCTTCGAAACTCTAGGCTTTATTACAAAGACGATGATGGTTTGAAGCTCGTTATACCAAAAAATATCCGTTGGAGAATTGTGAAATATTCGCACGACGACATGGGACACTTTGGTTTAGAAAAAACGATTGAACGAATACGAAAAAAATTTTGGTTTCCGAAAATGAGAAAATATGCCAAAGAGTATATCGCCAGCTGTATCTCCTGTTGTTATAATAAGTCTCGTCATGGAAAACCTGAAGCCCGTTTGCATTACGAGGAAATCGAACCGGTGCCTTTTCAAACCATCCATATCGATCACATGGGTCCCTTCACCAAAAGTAAGAGAGGTTACTGCTACGTGTTGGCCATATCAGACTCATTCAGCAAATACTTGATCGTTAAAGCAGTTCGAAATACGAAAACATCACCTGTTATAACTGTACTGAATGAGGTCTCATCCTACTTTGGCCTGCCCAAACGAATAATTACCGATCGTGGTCCAGCGTTCACGTCTAAATCGTTTGCAGAATTCTGTCACCACAACTCGATTAAACACGTAAAAACTGCTGTTAGAACACCGAGGGCAAATGGCCAAGTCGAACGTGCTAACCAAACAATTCTTTCGTATATCCGCACAACCGTTGAGAATCCCAAGGACTAGGACCTAACTCTACGAGATCTACAGTGGACCGTCAATTCTCAAATAAACTCAACCACCGGTTACTCTCCAAACGAATTGGTATTTGATTTTAAACTCAGAGACATTGTCCACAATTACCTAGTCGCAGCCGTTCATGACGACATCGATGAAGACACCGTTCCCATAGCTCAAAAACGTAGCCTAGCAGTAGAAAATATCCGAAAACAACGTGAAAAATGGGAAAAGCGCTTTAATGCCAAGCGCTCTGCACCAAAACAATATGCTGAAAACGACATCGTGGTATTAGAAAACGAAGCTCCTGCCAGTGGCGATTCTCGAAAACTTGAGCCGAAATTTCGTGGTCCCTATATTATAGCAAAAGTTCTTGGAAACGACCGTTATTTAATTGAAGATGTGCCAGGTATTCAGGTGACAAGTCGAAAATTCTCTTCTGTTTATTCTGCTGACAAAATCCGACCTTGGTGTAAGGACTGACCTAATTTAGATGAACTCCTGATCGACGAAGATGGGGAAATCGAGGACGATTTAGTATCAGGAACGGCCGAGCTGTCACCCTGTGTAAACGCCAACCCTGCTTTTTGATTTTATTGTGAGTTGGTGTCTTTTACTTGTAAAACAAAAGAAGAAGAAGTAAGAAGAAATTGTGTTAGTATCAGTAGAGTAGTAATTGTTTTGTGATCGTGCCGGTCGTACTTTTCATCGTTTAAGTTCTTTTATTGAAAATTATTCTTTTTATTGTCTAAATTGAATTAAATAAAGTTTTCTTTGTCAACTTTAATAATCGTTTTCGTTTTTAATCATTAAAATGTCCACGTGAGTGACATTCGTCTTTCACGGACAAAACAAATCAAATGTGTGATAAATTCTTACCTTGCACCATCACGCCTCCAGAGTAGACATGTCACCGTATAAAAGAAATTTATATCTTTGGTAGCGCTCTCACTCCAAGCAGACAAACGTGGACTCCAGCTAAATATACGTACACGATCAAAACTGCCAAATGCCACAGCCTGACCGTTGGGACTGCAAGCAGCAACAGTAAATTCCCTTTCACCTTCAGTACGTGAGTAATCAAATGTACGTATTTGCCTGCCCTTAAATGTAAAACAGACATATTAAAATTTTTCATACTTATATGTATGTTCTCTTAAATATTATGTCATTTCTCTTACCATTGTGTCATAAAACACTATACGTTGATCACAACCACCCACACAGAAACCACCTTGCGGCCAGGCTAATGCAAATGGTGGCACAGGATGTTGTATAACACGCCCCGACGATTCGTTGCCATCTTCGGCTAGAAAATAACGTATGATAGTGCCATCATTGTGACCCGATAGAAAACCAGTACCCTTGGTATTGGGAGCTAGTGAAATGCAAATGCTATCGGCACCATATAAACTTTGAGATTTATTATTTTTGCAATGTAGAGCACGAACTTTGCCATCATCGAGTCCTGTTGAAAGTGTAAACAATTAAATTTGAGAAACAATAGACTTTGTAACATTTGCTTAAGAATAAAATTTATTCTTCTAGTGTTTTGTTTTTTGTAATTTGATTTTCCACCAAGAGTGATCGGTCACGTATGCAAATAGTTTTTACTAACACATACACGAATTTTAATATTGATAGAGCATATTGTCCTTAAGGATTTTTTGTAGATCCAATTGTATAGAATTGTTTAATGAAGCAAATATAGGATATAATAATTTAATTCCATTGGAATACATCAATTCGAGGCACAACAGTTACGAAAAATTAATGTGAAGGTAATAATGTTTACTTGTAGGTTAATTTAAAATAGAGAAAATTACACTTTAAAAAATTTTATATATACACATATGGGTCATTCCATGTGAAATCAACCAAAATTTATTTTTTTTTAAGTTTATTTCAGATTTTATTGAACCTTTTTTATTTACATTATTTGACTGCCGGAATCCAAATATAATTTCAAAAAACTCTATCTTTCTTAAAATTAGCTTTTACTTAAATTTTTAGGGCTTATAGAACTGTAATTAGAATTTATATTCAGCCTTATATATATTTTTAGAACTGTATAGCTAAATAACTGTAAGAGATGTTTTTTTTTATATTATATTTTCTATTAGTCAAGGAATATAAATAAAAAAGTTTCAATGAAATCTGAAGCAACTTTGAGCAACTATCAGATATTTCCTCCATAGCCGTCCCTACCTACAGAAATGTGTAGGTAAATTTAAGGTATTTTGAAGATAATTTTTTACGATAAATTACTGGATTTCCCAACTGATTTAATTTTTTTAATTTCGACTGTTATCTCTTTTTCGTTCTGCAATAAATTTTTAAACGATTTATTTTAGTATTTGTGTATACCTGTGCAGGAAAGGTGATCATGTTTCGCAAAGCGAAGTATTAATATTTTTGTTAAAATTAAAGTAAATTTATGAAGATTTAGTTATTATTTCGAAAAAAAAACATTAAATAATGAAATTATATACAAATATTTTAAAATGTACCAAGAGTTGTTGTGTTTTTGTAAGCATAATATATGCCTTCACAAATGTGTAGTATGGGTTTTTACTAGTTCAATTTATCGTCATGACAGCTAATAAGTATGATTTGGAAAACAAGGCTTTGTGATTTGTCGGATATTGAAGACGGCAGTCCGTTCATCAAATAAATTTAAGGATGAATTTCGTATTCAGTCCGCGCACTCAGATTGTAATGAAAATGAAGGTAGCTCAGATGGAGAGTTAGTCGAAACAAATATCATCAATTTAAACAGTGCCGACAAAAATGCACTTAAAACTGATTGAATTGACTTGTGCTGCCATCGTCATGAAGTAGAACAAAAACATTTGCGACTAAATGATGGAATGTAACAGATCCTGGCTAAAGTCTAAAAATTCAACTATAAAAGTGGCACTCCATTTTTTTGATTTGTCAGTTGTAAACGCCTGGTTGAAGTACCGGCTCCATTGTAGATCAAAAATATACCTCGAAAATTCCTCAAGGATGTCCTCTTATTTAGACTGGAGATTGCTGAAGCTTTATTATTTACTCCTAAAACGAAATTGAATGAGTTGGATCAATCAACCAGCAGCTCAGAGGAAGAACTGATCACAACAAATAGCAAATGTTCTCCTTTACCAGGACACAACAAACGGTTAGATGGAGGGGGTAACTGGTCAGTGGTCGAAAAATAGAAGACAGCACGAGCGTGCCGGTTCAGCCATAGTAATAGCAGCAAGCGAACGCGGTGCGTAAAATGTGATGATTATTTGTGCCTTCCTTCCAAGAAAAAATGTTTTAAGACGTTTCATAAGTCGGTATAGATTTATAAGAAATTGATACCAATGAATTAATTTTTTTACTCTTTTTTTTACTTTTTATTATTATTTGTTAATACAAATATATGGTGAACACCCTTGAGTTTTTTTAAAAAAACTTTTTGTATTTTGACCAAGTAAAATCCCAAGACACACATGCATATGTGTAGGAGCTGTCTCTAAGGACATAAACTTTGTATGGGCATAAAAAATACATTTTTATTTTGACTTAACTGATTACTGACTTAACTGAATACTGCAGGGAAACTTTAGATTTTTATAAAAATTTAACAAAGATCATAAAGGAGGCCATCCTCCTCCTGGTTAGCTCGGAAAATTACTTTAATTAGTTATGTGTTTCCTAAGCTTTCATAAGTCTGATGGTATTTAATTAAAGCAGTGGTGCCCATATAAGTATATGCTATCAATTTGCATGCTTATGATAGAAGCCACATGGCAACGAAGCGGTAATACAAAGAGTTTCTTTAAGGCATGGTAAGACCTTCTCTCTCTATGACCCTCCTTTTTCCATTTCTTCCAAAGAAGGCTTTTCAGAAGGCCTCGGCTTTTTCTTCTAAAGGATTTACTTGCCTTCTTTTAGAAGGGAAGCGTGATGTTTTTTTTATATATTTAATTTTATTTGGCAAGTACATAATATTCTACTTTCAGATTTTTCATTTATAAAAGAGTTCATTGCGCTTCATTTAATTGAGTGCTGCTTGCCATTTAAATTCTGGTAGTGCGTTAGTCATTAACTCTGGGGGTGCGGGCTCGACTCCAAAAAAATAAAAACAAATTAAAAATATTTAAATTAAATACAGATGACATTTGAAGTCAAGCTTAAGTTCGTTTTATTCTCTCCAAGAAAGAATAATTTAAATTACAAACTAGGTGATTAATATTGAAGAAAAATTGGGAAAATTAAATTTTAGAAATACATTTTCTGGACAGATACGTCCGTCATCTGCAGTCTTCGTATCTATCCACTTTGGGTAGTGTTAAGTTGTAAACATCATCTATTTAACCAACCAAACTCAGATAAAGTAAAACAAGCAAAATTGCATTCAATCATCTATCGTCAGTTTCAAATTTCATCTGTATGTAAAAATAAATAATTCGGCTAATAAAGTTTCAAATATTCAATTTAGATTAAAAATAAAAATAAATTCAAAATGCTTAATAAAATTAGAAAAACAATAAACTTTTCAAAATATTTCTTCTTAGTTTTTCCTACGAAAACCCTTCTAAAAGGCATTAAATTAAAGGCCTTCTAGCAGACAATATTCAGAAGACATTCTGGTATGTTTGACGGCAAACGCGAGAGTGAAAGGCTTGCTCCGCAATGACAAAAAATATATGGATTGAGCCTATTAAAACAGGAGTAAAGAGGTCTTCTAGACGGCCTTTATACCCCTTATTTTTATCGATGGAGGGCTGCTTGTTTGAATGTAAACAAATGTTTAAATGAATCGGCATTAGTTAGAACTTTATTTTATTTTAGTAAAATGTTGTGAATAAAGAAATTCTAAAGATGAAAGCTTTACAAAAATAAATCGGACAAATGTGAGTCACGCTCATAAACGTAGGTTTCCTTACAATGTTTAATCAACAGCTTTAAAAGTAAAAGATTTTAATTTTTTTTACGTCTTTTATGGGGCACGTTTAATTTTTAATTGTGATTATGTTGTTATTACTTCCTTTTAAAAATATAAGTGTCTGCTTGTTACGGCTTAAAAGATAAGCACATATACGTTCTATAGGGACATCCTTTAATTTTTAATTATTTTTTTTTTTTATAAAATATTTTACAAAAAACACAAAAAAAAAAAATATAAAGACCATTACTGTACCAAAACTGAATACTTGCTATCATAGTTGAATATTTCCTTTGCGATTTGTCAATTACATATATTCCGAATAAATTAGTTAAATAGACTCGATTTGGTTCATACAACAGAAAAGTTCTGTCAAAGATAGCACCTATATACTTATAGATACATATAATATATATACAAACATACATACATACATACATACATACATACATACATACATACATACATACATACATACATACATACATACATACATACATACATACATACATACATACGTATGTAAACATACCAGCTATTATGGCACCAGAGGTCAGCCACATCAATGCTGTCACAGCTGACGATTGTGGAAATTTATTACAAATAACTTTTTTATCATTCCATGATTCGCCCAATTTGTACACATACACAATGTTGTCACTCTGGCCAACAGCCAGTTTTGTAGAATCTGGACTAAATGCTAGACCACGTACTACATACGATTGTTTGCCGTTGGCAGGATTTGATGGCTTCGTTGAGAATTTATCACGTCTTTCACCCAATTCATCAAATAATAAAATGTGTCGATCTGCGGTAGCGACAGCTAATTTTTTGTGATTCGGTGACCAGGCCAAACCAGCAATGCGATTAATGTGATCCTAGATATAAGAAAAAGATCACAGTGAGCTCAGATATATGAAGTTCTATAATATTTTTGAATTAAATCTAACTAACCTGACCCTCTAGCAAAGTTTTTAAATATTTTAGTTGCATTTTTTTTGTGATAAATTTATAATTTTTATTTTTCCACTTTTTCTTTGGCTGCAAAGTATTTTTCTGTTTGCAACTTTATTGCTTTTTGTATGTTTGCAATATTATGGTTACCTTGACAACTACTTTTAAAACTATAACGCTTTGTGTTGCACACTTTTTGGTGGTGGATTTTAATTTAAAATATGATAGTTTCTAATTAATTTAAATACGATTATTATCCTTAAAAAATAATTTGAAGTCCTACAATTTTAAACAAATGTATATCCAAGGCTCATTTATTAGGTTGCCTCACTAGGGAGGGGAAATATTAAGGCAAACAATTTTGAATTTTTTTAATATGGAGTTTGACAGTTAATTTTTTCACTTAAGGAAAAAATGGTAAGTTTAACTGTCAAAAACCATACGATAAAAATTTGCCTTAATATTTTCCCTCCGTAGTGAGGCTACCTGATAAATGTGCCTTGCTTATATCTATATACGTATAAATAGCTGAGCGATAAACATTGACATCTTCACTACGATGATTTTCAATTAGAAAAGTATTTATTATCAGATGTGTACAATTTATATTTAATTTTCATCATAGTGATGTAAGATATTCCCTTACGCTGCACAGTGGCGCGAAATCAAATTATTTTGGAAATAATTCAACCATTTGTAAAGGGTTAGTGCAATTGATCAAACATTTTAAATATTCTTCTTGAATCATGATATTTCTGTAAATGTTTAATTAAATTAAGGAAAATCAAGGTGTATAAAAATATGCAACATTTGATAATGGAAACACCACAATTCCAAAAATAAAGAACAAAAATTTGGTATAGCTTAGTATAGATTCGGGATTTTGGAACATATAAACCAGTGGTCGGCAAACCGACGATCGCGATCGACTGGTGGATCTTCAAGCTTTTCTTGTTCGATCGGCAAAATTTAACCAAAATTGAAATATTTCTTTTTTTGTATTGAACATATAAAAAAATAAACTATTCAAATGAGAAAAATAAATTGACTGGAAAAAAAGTTTAAAAGGCCAACAAACAATACTGTCCAGTCAGTTAAATAAAAACAAAACTCTTACGAATGGATCATTCCTTTTTGTTAATCTTTATGGTTTGTTTTTGATCATCAGAAAAAGTTGATTTATTATTTAAAAAAAAAAAATGTTCGACCGAAAAGTTTACCGTCTACTGATATAGGCTAAAGTCATAATTTCGATATAAAATAGGTCAAAATAAAAGACATCCAGCTCTTGCATGGATGATAAATTTTACACTAATTTAGTTTCAAAATACGCCCATAAAATATAAAATTTTTAAAATTTGTAGTCAAGCTTGAGTTCTCTCTAAGAAATAGTAATTTAAATTAGGTGATAATATTAAAGAAAAATTGGGAAAATTAATTTTAAATCAAATTTTAGTTTAAATAAACTAATAAAATTTAAATTTTCAAAATTTAAATTTTTATATATTCCTTAAGAAAAATTGTTGTTATTAAAAAAGACTGATGGCGCTTATTTTCGGCTTACGGGGTGCTGTAGCTTAAGTGGTTAGCACGTTGACTACTAAGCAATGGTCACGAGTTCAATACTCAGCCGAGGCAACATCAATTTTTCTGATATGTATTAATTTTTCTTTATAATAATGCATAGCGCCCTCCTTCGCCGGTAATACCACATAGAACTAAGTCGTAGGCGAAGTAAAATAATCATAAACTGGCTATGCTAGCTTCAAACTAAGCCGCCTACATAACACCAGAGGCGCTGCAATACTGTTCTAAAAATAATCATAACGTTCAATTGCAGTGTTGCCAGATGCGAAGCTTTACTATCACACTAAGTATCTGTCTTATCTACTCCTATCCCTTTCCGAAGGAAGTAACACATTTAATATAGGCATTAATTGCCTGAGTGTTACTTCTCTTAAAAAAAAAAACGCCATAATTTTGAAAATTATAAATTGAAAACCTTTTAAAATTATAAAATTGAAAATCTTTAAATTATAAATTTTAAATCTTTTTCGAGCAATAAATGAAGGTGCGAGGTACCCGATTTCGAGACCACATATCACCGCTCTTGGCAAGTGGATGGTGCCCAGTGTCAAAACGAAAGCTTAGATACTCCTCTGCTATGCTCATTTCAAATTTTGGATCAATCGGACTAGCCCCGTACAAATAATATTTTGCGGCGCACAGTGGGTCTAATTCCAACACACTATATATTCGGCATTCACTTTTTATTTTATAAGTTTCTAGTGAATTATAGAATTAAAAAAAAGGAACATGAACAAAAGAAATAATTAAAAAAATATATCCAGATCAAATGAGGGTCAAACAAAAATTTTTTATATGATTAGAAATATCATGGTTATAATTCAATTTGTAAACTATTTTTAGTTTTTTTTTTTTCATAAAAATGTGAGTCTTTTTTAAATTTGGATCGTTTAAATTATTATAACTAAATTTTTTTTGTGTATTTTTAGTTTTTACACTTACGGATTTTATCTGTACTTGTAATGAAAAAAATTACTCAATAGTCAGTTTTTAGTGAAATTTCGATTTTCTGTTAAAAAAAAGTAAAAATTACTTTATAAATAATAACACAATTAAAAAATAAATCTAGCGAAAATGAACTCGGACCAATATAAAAAAAACCTTCCTCGAATAGCGACGTTTCGTTTAAAATTCAATGCTTTAGTAATTTTTGGGTTAACTGTAACTTGTTGGCGAATCTTGGATCTTTAAACGAACTTTTTATTATTGATAGTTTTTAGTTTCTAGGTCTTGAATTTTCGGTTTTTAATATCATTTAAGCTTGTTGATCGATATTAAAAATGTTTGTTAAAATTAAAATTATATTTAAATCCTAATAAAATTATAATATTTTGGTCAAAATATCAACTTAGAAAAGGAAAGCAAAGCACGGCACATGGAAAAACTTTGGGAAACTAGAGAGCCTCACAATTTTTGACCACATCTCTGCTATTTATGAACCGATATTGCTAATTTCAATAGCAAAATTTCCTAAATATGCCTGACAGCGCTTAAATTTACTCTGGTTCTTCTGTGGCCTTGGGGTAACTGATTTCAATAAATGGACTTGCCTATGTACGGGTATATAAAAATGTAGAATATACTTTGGCTCGAAAATTAATATGGTAGAGATCACCCGCAACTTATATTTCCACCTGTGGTAAAGAGTATAAAAATTGAATTCATGCATTCTGCCTAAAACATGAATTGAATTAAAATATGATTACATTCATAATAAACAAACAAATATTGAAGATCCGTCTTGAAAAACCAGTTGTAATTTTTGAGATATATCTGACTTCGCTCGGTTATGATAAATTAACACAGCGGCTTCGGCTAACTGTTGCCACAGCAACTTTGGTTGACTGTTCCGACAGTGTTCATTCAACTGACTATTTCCACAGCGACTTCGGCTGACTTTTCCCTAGTTTAAGAAACGTTTGTAGTATTGCAGAGTCTAGCTTGAAGCAACCACTGAACATATTTACGAAGCTAGGTTAAGTAATCCGATTAGGGTTTGGGAAAAGCTATAAACAATTTCCCGGGAATTTTTTTTGCTAATTTCCCGAGAAACGGGAAATTTAAAATCATGAGCACTTTAAAGGAAATTCAGTGGTTCTTAATTTTAATTAAGCATTTCTTTTGCTATCACACAAAAATTTTTTATCGTTATTGTGCTGAATAGAAACTTACAAATATGTTATAGACGTGCAAGACAAATTGTAAAACCATTCGAAAAAAGTGCTCTAAAAACAGCCTGTCTCGAGAAATACATATAAGAAACAAGAATATAAGTATGGTTAAAATGATTCAATAGTTTCTTAAATCGAAGAACGGAATTAAAAAAAGTGTGATAGATTTCAATTGCACAGAGTTGTGGGTTCAAGAATATTTTCAAATTTTAGAAAACTCAGTGGCCGTTTTCAATTCCATTAAAGATGCAGATGCCGCAGGGGCACAAATTTGTTACTAACAGATGTTATTATTCAGACTCTCTAAGAGCAGCTTTTGGCTATTAACTCGACTCTTTCAAAACCGATGGTTAAAAAGAAAAATAAATAAACGAAGAGATGAGAAAACGTTTGCGATACTTAAGTATTTAGAAAGTGGTGAAATTGCTAATGTGCCAAAACTTTATTCAACACAATTGTAGAACCGTCAACGAGCAGTTGTGTTGTTAACGAAATGGAACCAACTTTTAAAGAGAGACTTTTGCAACAAAAGCAAGGAAAATAATGTCTACTGATTTATTAAACGCACTAACAGTTTTATAATCATATTTTGTAACAAAATAATTATTGAAATACTTTTTCAGTATTTATAAATATTTGTTATATCTTGTTATTTTTGTCACCTGAATTGTTTTTAAGTTTTATAAACTGTTAATACTAAAAAAACTATGAATTTTTAAATACCGTTTCGGTAAATAAAGTTATTTTCTTTAAAAGCTGTTTTTCCCGGAAATCCCGGGAATGCGAATATTTTTTTCCCGTTTCCCGGGAAGTGAAAAAGTCCGGAAAATCTTAAACCCTAAATCCGATGCACACCAACTAGTTATTTGTACCGAAGTAGTATTACTCCAAACCTGAGCAGTATCGATCCAGTAAACCCGAACCTGCGCATCTCTGCGTATATCTGGGTTTTCTAGAACCAGTCTAGGTGATCTTACTAAAAATCTCACTGGGAAAGGATGCGTCTAACTATCCACTGGGAGCGACATTTAGAATGGCATTATTGTCTTGACGAATGGGTGGTGGTGGAAAAATAAAATCGCTTGATGCTATTTGATAGCCTACGTTTACAAGTTGCAATGCAAATGTCACAGTACTAATTGCCTTACCGAGCATGGATGATTAGTTAGTTCGCAACCATCGTAACAATCACACGCACAGACGGAAAACACCTCAAATTTTCTTATTTTATTTTATTTTATTATTCTTTTTTTCTAAATAAATACACATCTATTTTATTAAATAAAAGTGTTTCTTGTTGTTAACTATTAATGTTTATTTTAAATTCGGCCGTTTTGGACACAAACAAACCAACCAACCAACACGCATGTCGCTACCTCTCATCATTCCCCCTTTCGCCTAGAAAGCCAGAATGACTGCAAGATAAGTTTAGATAATATAAGGTTAAACTTTCCTAGTGGTTAAAATATATGTTATCAACCACGTGTGTGTAAGTTAAATAAATATTTTATATTTATGTTAAATTTATTTCTTTATTTAAAATTTGCATTACTTAGTTCCTTTAATTATGTTTTTTCTTTTTGTATTTTACTAAAATCGCTTTAGTGTTTAAAGAGTGACTGCTTCACAATCAAAGAAACAATAACAATAGAATTATTTTAACTATAGAAAGATTAAACTCGTATTATTCGAAGTTAAGTGTTATCTTCTTTAAAACGTACTTATTTACAAAATAAAAATTACAACATTTTTGTTTAAATTTTGTAAGATAATTTAAATTGAATCAAAATGCTGACATCAAGTTGCTCCATATGCTGACTCCATCATCAACTCATCAACAATTAAGGTTTGTGTCTTTAGTCTTTGACGAAACCCAGCATAGAATGGAACAAAAGACTTAAGAAAGAAACCGATTTTGGTAACTCAATAAAAAAAAACTTTTGTCGAAAACATTATACTGACTTTTGTAAATATTTCTAAACAATTTAACAAAGTTCAAAAGTTAAACGCATGGATAATTATTGTATGGTGGATAAAGAGCTTTTTTCTGCTTACTGCTTGATGGTGATAGCTGTGGCTGCTGCTAACACCATGATTCACCATAAAAACGAAACAAAAACAAGCTAAACGAAAAGCATCGTTTTCTTTAATACTTATTAGTGATGCTTGAATGAGAACTAAAAAGAATTAAAAAAAAAGAAAAGAAAAACACAATTGAAGAAGATACTGCATGCCTTGATATCAGATCTCGTTGTAGGTATAACAATTCTCTTAGTACCACTTAGTCTGCTGACTTCGTTAACAACGAATACGTTTGTTTTATTTGGCATCATGTATATAAAGTTTTATACTGATTTAGTAGATTTCATTTGTTTTTGTTGTATTTAGCATGAATTGTGTTGAATTTCATGTTGTTGATTTTTGTGGATAATTTTCAATTGTCTTGATACTAATTTTTTATGGCATTCAATTTTTATATTGATAAATTATTTAATGTTGTTTTATTTTTGTATACCTTTATCGCACCATTTGACGTGGGAATATTTTGGTAACTGTTTTTTACACAATATTTATAATATTTAGATATTATAAATATGATTGATAAATTTAAGAAAAATATAAATTATAGACACGTATTGTTGTGATAATATAACACCTTTTTTAAGGTTTTTTGTCCTTGATCTTTCAATTGATTAAGAAATCATTAAATTGTCATTATTAAAATTTTAATAAAATCCACAAACATACACTTAACCTTCACGCTACCTAAAATAGAGAAAATCTATACATATAATAAAACAATAACTTATTTCCTGCCCGTCTGTCTGCGCCACGTAAAAACTACTGGATGGATTTTAACAACATTTTGTGAGGAGGTACCTTAGAATGCTGATTCAAATATAGAATACCTTCTTTCCGCAAAAATATCTTATTTCCAAAAGAAAGTGGAGAAAGAGCAGTGAAAGTACGCAATTTTACCGATATACATACTTTAAGGCGCCTTTTATTTTAAACGGCATTTTTTAGTAGAGATGAGACCCTTTATATAACGTAAATACATAAACCATAACTAAAGCACTAAAAAAGTAAGGGTGTGGATTTCTTGTAAAGCAAAATCGAACAAAATATTGTAAGAACCCTGACGAAGTGGCGGGTACAGCTAGTATATAATAAAACTCTAAGAGGATAGTTTCTGTACATAAAATATTTTTTTGTTCTTGAATAATTACCCAGGATGGTTACCTTTATATATAGTAAATATATAAACCATAATTGAAGCACTATACAAGTAAGAGCCTTAAAATTTGGTGTGGTTTACTTTCCAAGCAAAATCGAACAAAATATTTTCAGGACGCACACGACGTGGCGGGCACTGCTAGTGTTTTATAAAAGAATTATTTGTTTATGGGGCCAGTGGTGTGCCTCTTTAATTTTAGTAATGTTTATGTAAGTTAAAGGACACATAGGCACAGCTGGGAATGAAGCAGCAGAAGAATTAGTCAAAAGGGATCTGCTCTGAATTTTTGTGGACCAGAATCTAGAGTTGCACTGGGAAATGCCTTAGTGCGAGCGAAATCGTACAATGGGTAGATTAATTTAACCTGAATAGAGAGGCCACCTCATGTAGACAGGCTCGAATAGATCCAAAAGAGCGTCCAGGGCTGGCTACGTTAAGCTGGATAACTGTGTTAGTAACCATAGAAACTTCTAATATCATTAGGCTAGGATGAAAATCGAAAACGTTGATACTTGCAGATACTTGTGCCTGTAAAAGACACAGGTTAAATGTGATTGTCATATGAGATATATGCCTTAGGAAAATACTAGAAATTATGAGTCAAGGAGACACTGTAGAAAAAAGTCGACAGTTAGGAGTCGATAGTCTACAATTAATATAGTCGAGAGTAAAAGCTAGTGTTAGCAAGGCTTGTGTTAGATAATCTATAAATATAATAAAATAGTAACTCATTTCCGTCTGTCTGTCCTTCATTGTTTGTGTTCGCATCACGTAAAAACTACTGAATGGATTTTAACAAAATATCTTATTTTCAAGAGAAAGTGGACAAAAAGCAGTGAAAAAAAGAATTTATTTTTTATATTTTACTTTTTGCTATTATGTCGCTATACTCTTACGCACTCTCTATTAATTTACGGTTAAAAAAGAAATATTTGCGATAATCGCGTTACTACCGGAACACCCTTTAAATTTTAGTAATTGTTTTTATAGCGGCTAGGTAATACCTTTTCTGTAAAAACATAAAAACTACATATTTCAGTTCAAAAAATATACGTGAAAAGCATGTCACTGTCGGAACACCCTTTAATTTTTAATAATTGTTATAGTGGCCATGGCAATACATCTTTCGTAGAAATTTTAAAAGTCTACCTATTAAAGTTCAAAAAATAGACCATATACATTCTAATCACGTCACTTTTGGAACACCCTTTAATTTTTTGGTTTGTTTTTTTTTTACTTGTTTATAAAGCGTACATAGTTTTAATTACAATTCGTAAATTTTTAATGTCTGCCTCTTACGGTTCAAGAAATAATGACATAAACGCAAAAAACACGTATCACGTATCACGCTGACAGACGGAACAGTCATTGCAGCGAGAAAACATTAGGGTGACGTTTTTACCCTTTGCGTACGGCACCCTTAAAACGGTACAGTTAGAAAGAATCAGCCTTATTACGATCTATTGCACCAGATTAAATATAACACGCAAAAAAAGTTTGGAAGTTAAAGTACGAACACGACAACAATAACAAGGCTGAAAGTGTCCTTCTATGTTTTTGTAGAGATTCATTGGCTTTCCATGGTACCAAAGAAAATTTTATAAAATAAAAAAAAAAAATATTTAAAATTTTTTGTTGGATAATAAAAATTACAAGAAATTGAAAAGCTTAAATTTAGAACGGTTCCTCCCAAGCAAACTTAAATAAAAAATAGAAAAACAATTTATTCTTTCTAAATAAATATTAAACATTTTTTATTTCATTTTACTGACCAATACCAGTATTGACAGCGATCCAATCTAAATAGCTGGTAACACGAGTAAAGGCAGCTGGGAAACCCTTGGCACAACCAGCCGTAGTTCCAAATGAAGTCAAACCGATGAGTTCTTGAGTTGACTTCAAAACCAACGGTCCACCTGAATCACCATTGCAGGTCGATACACCGCCAGTGGTGGCAACGCAAACATGAGTAGACGTAATAGTGGAACCGTAAGTCCCTTCACACTGCTTATTATCAATGACTGGCATTACAGCATACTGCAAGTTGTTGGTAACAGATGTGGCTTGATCAGATATTCTGCCCCAACCAGAAGCAATAGCATAGTCGCCGGAATAACTAGAGTAAGAACTGGCAATGGCAGGTAATTTAACAATTTGTATTGTTGTAGATAAAGCCACCGAGGGAATCCTTATCAAAGAGATATCATTCTGCACATTTCTCCGATTCCAGGCAGAATGTATGATAATGTCGTTTTGGGATACGGTATAGCTGACTTCAGGCTTGGTACGAACAGTAGCACCCAAATGGACCGTTACAGTTGGAATACCGTCAGTACAGTGGGCAGCAGTCAAAACCCATTTCTTACCAATCAAGGAACCACCACACCACGAAGAAGAAATTGCATTCCTTTTCAGTGTTAAACCTACTTGATAGGGAAATTGACCCTCCGTGGCAGTATTGCCATTGGTAATGCGTTCTTCTTTCTCTACCACAGGTAGTACAACACTGCGTGCCTCGATTTCTGTGTTGTCGTTGGTAATGCGATCTTCTTTTTCTACTACCGGTACCACAACACTGCGTGACTCGATTTCGTTTCCACGCAAATCAAAGGCTAAAGCTGTAGCCAGCACCGACACCAAAGCAAAAACAATTAAGAATTTCATGCTGCGCTCGTAGGAAAGAATAAAACTGATGACATTTTTCAAATTCAGGGTGACTTTTATAGTGATAATTTTGGTCAAGTTCTAGGCTGTCTTGTGCATTCTATTGATAAGATTAACAATAAATTATAAATCATTCACCTTAAACACTTGAATATTTTTTACAATTTTAATAAATATTAGAATTTATAATAAAGTAAAATAATAAATACTCGATAAGCAAAAAAGATTTATGACGAGTAATAGCATTTCGTAATATGTATAATTATTCTAGTAACAGGTAGTAAATAAAAATCAAGCTTTCTTCAAAAATCCCTTAGATATCTATAGATTACACTTATCAACAACTTTTTGCAGAAATCTTATCGAAAAAGGCTATATTTAAGCAAAACAATTTACTATATAAGTCCCACTGTATTTTTGAAAAAGGCATCAGTTTTATTATTTTCGTACGTCGCGACGGCAACATGAAATACTTCTTTGCTTTGGTCTTAGCTTTGGCTACCGCTTCAGCCTTCGATTTGCGTGGAAATGAAATCGAGTCACGTAGTGTTGTAGTACCTGTAGTAGAGAAAGAAGGACGCATTACTAATGGCAACACTGCCTCGGTGGGCCAATTTCCCTATCAAGTTGGTTTATCCCTGAAAAAGAATGCAATTTCTTCCTCGTGGTGTGGTGGTTCTTTGATTGGTAATCAATGGGTTTTGACAGCTGCCCACTGTACTGATGGTATTCGATCTGTAACCGTTCACTTGGGAGCTACTGTACGTACCAAGTTCGAAATCAGCTTCATAGTGTCCCAGGAAAACATTATCATCCATCCTGGCTGGAATAGCAGAACCGTCCAAAATGATATATCTTTGATTAGGATTCCCTCTGTTTCCTTATCGAGTACAATCCAAATAGTTGAATTGCCTGCCATTACCCGCTCTTATGCCACTTATACTGGTGACTATGTTATCGCTTCTGGTTGGGGTAAAATATCTGATGATGCCACTGCTGTTACCAATAACTTGCAATATGCTCGAATGCAAGTCATTGGCAATGGTCAGTGTCAAAGAACTTTCGGTGCAGTTATTAAGGACTCTAATTTATGTGTTGCCACTAAAGGTGGTGTGTCCACCTGCAATGGCGATTCTGGTGGTCCTTTGGTTTTGGAATCGAATAAAGTTCAAATTGGTTTGACTTCCTTCGGCACTAATGCTGGTTGTGCCAAGGGTTACCCAGCTGCCTTTACTCGTCTTACCAGTTATTTGGATTGGATCCGTTCCCACACCAATATTGCTTATTAAATCTATTAAAAAAAATCCGTCGAAATCCCGATCTGGATTTTTTTCATAATTACTATACTTTACCTTATACTATGTATGGTAAAGTAAAAATTATTAATATCTTAAATAAATTCATTTAAATTGCAAATAAAATTTAATAAAAAATTTTGAAGTTGCATTTTTTGAAAGCGAACATTTCAATTTCAAATGTGTTTAATTTATAGCAGATTTTATTAATGAAAGGTTTGGGCCATCTAACGTTTGAAACTTGAAATACCTATTATTATCTTAATTTTGTAAGAAAGATTGACTCTTACGGATTGTCACAAAATAAAATTATTTCTGACGTTTCCGTGTAAAACAAATATAAATCAGTCAAGTGCGAGTTAGTCTCATACACGTAGGGTGCTGTATTATGTTTAGAACGACTTTATGGGGTTCCCTTTAATTTTAAAATTAAAGTCATATACGCAAAAATTGCATCATTATTGGAACACCCTTAAATTTGTAGTAATTATTATAACGGCCAAAGTAACATACAATACCGTAACACACAATACCGTAAACACTGTCGGAACACCCTTTAATTTTATTATTTGTTATAGCGACCATGGCAATTGCCTTTCTATAAATAAATCAAGAGTCTACATATTACGATTATAAAATAAGTCACTATACGTGAAAAACATGACACTGTGTGAACACCCTTTAACTTTTAGTAATAGTCACATCGGCCGTGGCAACACATCGCCTGTAGAACATTTTAAGAGTCTACCTATTACGGTTCAAGAAATAAGGCGTTATAAATGACAACCACGTCCTTGCCGGAAAATCCTTTAATTTTTATTACTTTTTATAGAGGTCATAGTAATACCCCATCTGTGAAAATTTCAAGAGTCTACCTATTATAGTTTAAAAATATAGGCCATATTTATGCACACCACGTCACTGTAGGAACACCCTTTTTTACTATTTGTTTTGGTGGCCATTCTAATACACCTCCTTTAAAAATTCCAAGATTCTACCTATTATTGCTCAAAACTTAGGCCATATACATACAAATCACGTCACTATCGGAACACACTTTAATATTTAGGTTAAATTTGGTATACTTGTTTATAAAGTGAACATAGTTTTAATTACTGTCTGCAAATAATAAAAGTGTTAAGTGCCCAAGAAATAATGACATAATAGTAATTAACACGTCACTTTCGGAACACCCTGTAAGTGTTAGTATTTGTTGCTATAGCGGCCACAGGTATACACCTACTCTAAAAATTTTAAGAGTCTACCTATTATGGTTCAAAACTTAGGCCATATACATGCAAATCACGTCACTATCGGAACACCCTTTAATTTTTAGGTTGATTTTTTTTATACTTGTTTATATAGCGAATTAAGTTTCAATTACAGCTTGTAAATTTCAAGTGTATGACTCGTACAGTTCAAGAAATAAACACGTTTACGTGAATAAAACGTCTCTATCGGAACACCCTTTCCGTTTTAGTATTTGTTGCTATAGCGGCAACATCTTCTGTGAAAATTTCAAGACTCTTATGGTTCCAGAGATAAAAGGCGATGACAGACGGACGGACAGATATTGTAGCGAAAACAATAGGGTTACGTTTTTACCCTTTGGATAGGGAACCCTAAAAACATTATAAAGTGCCTATTACGGTTCCAGAGATAAAAGACGCTGACAGACGGACAGACGGACAGACATTGTAGCGAAAACAATAGGGTTACGTTTTTACACTTTGTGTACGGAACCTTAAAAAACCTGAAAAATAAGATGGATGCGGCAACATCCACTAAATAGCGTATTTTTCTACTAAATTGTGCCCAATTGTGGACCCGAGCATTATTTTGTTGGAATACCATTGTTTCGTGATAAATTGTTTTTTTTATTTCTTCGCTCATAATAAAATCGCTAAATTTACTTGAATTTTGTAGATTTTTTAAACCTAAATTTCTTAATTGAGGTTACTTTGAATGACAGCGCTCAGTTCAAGGACAAAACGGTTTTAGTGAACGCAGTTATGTTCCAACGGAAAGACAATATTACAGTAGTCAACTTTAAACATGGAACAATTCATTAGGTTTTTCTAATAAAACATTAGTTTTTCTATAAAACATGTCTTTAGTGTAATCACACACATACACACCCACAAGCATTTAATCTTCTTAGCATCCTATGGAAACAAATGTTGGACTATACATCCGTTTTCATGTAAATATTTAAAAGCTGACCCTGAGAATGGGTGGTTGAAAGAGGTAATTTGTAAAATAAATTATTTAGCTCTTTTGTTACACAACTTTTCAATGATGAGGTATCCGCAAAAGCTGGGTGTTTAAGTCATACAAGTTTCCTAACTTCTTTTCTTGAAGTATTTTACTACAAATAACAGCGAAGAAGAAACAAAAACTAAAATGTAAAACTTACGCAAAAGAAACCAAAATAATTTCACACTTGACGATTTCAGCAAAATCATTGCATTAATTTAATGCAGTTTATTTATTGTTAATACATTGTTCATTTACACAGATACAAGATACAATACATACGTTCAGAACATACAATTCCCTACATGTATAGTAGGGTGGCTCAATTATTTGGAGACCAAAAAACTTGTCAAAGACTATATATAACATCTATAGCATATATGTAATCTAAGGATAATTCGAAGAATACATGGTTCTAAAATCGAAATCAATCTTCCATTTCTTCACGAGAAAATTTTTGTTCATTCATCTTTATTTCTTTCAAATACTTTGGTGCACGTTTCGCTATTTCTGCTTCAATCAACAAAGATGTAAACGTCTTTGTGTATGTTCGAGTGCTTAACTTACCAGGGCTCACCTGTAATAATTTTTAAACATTTTATTTTGGTGCCTTTGAATTTATTTAAAGTTTGAAGCTGTTTTCAGTAAAAGTTTTATTCTTAGAGTAGAGTTTCTGCCAATAAACCAGTTAAGTTGTATTGCTTTTAACTTCATTTGTGTTAAATTTGGTTCCATAAGGCTTATCTAATCAAAATGTATACCGAGGTATTTCACTTCAAAAGGGGTGACATGAGCTGAACTCTTTAAAAACATATTTATCAAGTCATTTGTACATTTGATGAAAAAACTTTTTATATATCGGAACTATCGATAACACTACGTCTAGATGAGCCATTGATTTATTCAACCATTGAACAATTTCATGTGCGCACATTAAAACGTCTCGTGAAGACCATCGTTGTCGATGTAATGTTCTTGTTTAAACAGCCTTGTTAGAATATTTGTTCACACAACGATGTCTGCCATCCATTGTTGTTTTTAGTGTGACATTTTAATTTTAAAACAACGTCATCTGTTAATCAAGCGTAGATATTGTTTTTGTTTTGCTATAAGCATTCAATCAACATTGACGACGAATAGCAAATTATGTTTAGAACAAGGCGAATTCATACCAGGTGTAGGCAGTAGAGCAACAACTACAACAAAACAACAACTTTGACATTAGATTAGCAGATATGAAACAATGTATTTTTGACAAGACATTAGCAAAAAAACGAGAGCAAAAAACAATCAGCTGGGCTATCAACACCACCTGGTATGAATTCGCCTTGGCTTAGACGGAACATGTCGATACGTTTTTTCTCACAGAAGAAAGTAAACACATTTTTTCCCTATTCTGTGCAAACAAAACAATGGCTCATCAAGACGGCGTGTAACCTTGGTTTGATAGCTAAAAATGTCAAATTATGTTGACAATTCTGTTCAGTACGGTTTGGCAAGTCAACGTGAATCGTTTAACGCTAGAACAACGCTTATAAATTTTGGAAATTTACTTTGAAAAGCATAAATCTGTTCGAGAAGTTCATAGAGCACTTCTTCTATTTTAAGGTCAACATAATCGGCCTAGTGATTGTGAATTGCTTACTCACTAGGCCGATTATGTTGTTAATAGTTTTTGTACTAATTTATACTTCTCGTACTGAAGAGAATATTGCTGCTGTAGCGGAAAGTATTGAAGAAGACGCCGAAATGTCAATTCATCGTCCTTTTCAACTTTTTGGCCTTTGTCATTCGACTACGATTTATTGCAAAACCAATATGGTGAAAACTTTATTTCCCGAGAT
Organism: Phasia obesa; assembly: GCA_949628195.1. Lineage (NCBI taxonomy): Eukaryota > Metazoa > Arthropoda > Insecta > Diptera > Tachinidae > Phasia > Phasia obesa. The sequence goes on from OX451217.1 coordinate 32,085,569, forward strand.
CCTGTTCCCTAGCCTCTTAGTTCGTGCGATTTAACATCTCTGAATTACTTTATATGAGGTTTATGCCGACAAACCACCAACACTTGAAGCATTGAAAGCCAATATTCAAGCCACTATTGACGTCATACGGCCAGAGTTGTTGGAAAAAGTAGTAAAAAATTGGGCTGCTCGACAGGGTTGTCAGATTTATTTTCACCTATTTCGCCAAAATCGATGTGAAAAATCGCCAAAATCGCCAAAACAGTTATTTGTAAAAATTTGCCTCTAATATATACAATAATTTTTTAATTTTAAAAATATTTTTAACAAGTCACAAAAAAAAAATTTAATCGAAATAGAATAAATTCGCCAAAAATACCAAAAATAGAAAAAAAGTCGCCAAAATATATAAATATTTTGTTTTTTATTTAAAATGATTAGTGAACACGAGAAAAGTACAATTTTTACTTAAAACAATGAAAAATAGTGGATATTATAATAAATGGAGACCTGATCGTACCCATCCTTAATGTTCTTTTTTAGAATATGTTTTATATGAATTAAATTTATTTACATTTCAATTAATAATATTTCGCAGTCGAGTTTTGGTGGAATTTATTATTGAATCCGATCTTTCTATCCAGTAATTAGCAGCATATAAATTTAAAAAAATCCAATTTTTCTTTCAAATTAATCACCTAATTTAAAAAAAAATATTCTTTCAACTTAGAGAGAATTAAACGAACTTAATCCTTACCTCAAAACTTTCTTTGTATATAAAAAATAAGCATAAAAAATTCATTGGAATTACTAGCAAATCAAGTACAAAACTAATATTTTATAATCTTTCGAAAACAAAAGAAAATATTTTCTATTATGGTTAATAAGTAACAAAAAGTATGTTAGGATTTATAAACATTTTTGCGGTTTGTGGAATTGCAACATTTTAAAATCGAAAGATGTTTGTAAACTTTTAATAAAGTTTCCAGTTTCCAAAATAAAATCATATTTAGATGCGAAAAACATTTTTAAAAGAAATGGAAGGATGTTCGTGAACTTTAAATAAATTTATGTAATTGTTTCGAAAGTATCCGGTTTGTTTCCAGAAGTAAAATCATATTTAAATATGAAAAACAATTTACTTTTAAAACTTTAATTTCTTTGTTATCCATTCCTTAACACAGTTTCTAATGTTTGCCAAAAGTCAATGAAAAATTGCCAGAAATATCGCCAAATATTTTAAAATAGCCAAAAAGTCGCCAGGTCGCCAGGTCGCCAGTTCGCCAAATCCAAAATTTGATCGCCAAATAAGATTGAAAATAGCCACGTTTGGCGAGAAATCGCCACATCTGACAACCCTGCTGCTCGAATGGAGCATATAACTGGTAGTCGCGGTGGACCCATGCCGGAAATCATATTTAAAAAATAAATACCATGAATTTATCCACCAGTTTATAATAATAAAATTTCATTCCAGCAATATTTCATTTTATTAATAAAATTTTTGGGAATTTAAATATTAATTATTTAATATTATTCTAATTACCCATAACGTTTTAAAATAAAAATGCAATTTATTTGTGGGGGGAAAAGAGCTAGTCCCTATATGTATTTCACTGGTTGCTCAGGCCAGATCATCAGGAAACCTTTTTCCTAATTGTAGAGAAGCCAAAAATACTCTATAAGTAATAAAATTCTACAAAACAAAAAAAAAAAAAAATTTTAATTTTTTTTTATATGGATTTTGACAGTAAAATGGATATTAAAAAACCTCTTAAAAAACCTGATTAATGTCAAACTCCATATAAAAAAATCGAAAAAATTTCTCTTTAATATTAGCTCCGCCTTGTGCAGTCACCTGGTTAAATATGCCTTGTTACTGTCCTTCTAAAATTGGACGGGTTTTTGCCATCACTGAATGCAGACGTAAGGTGTGATGAAAAGCATACAAAAGTTAATTTTGTTCTCGCAAGAGAATAGAAAAATAACAAGTGTTGCCAAAGGTTTGCACAAGCAGTTGCATATTTAGTTATTAATAAAATTTTTGGGAATTTAAATATTAATTATTTAATATTATGCTAATTACCCATAACGTTTTATAATAAAAATGCAATTTATTTGTTGGGGGAAAACAGCCAGATCATCAGGAAACCTTTTTCCTAATTTTAGAGATGGCAAAAAACCATCCAATTGTAGAAGGACAGTAAGGAAAAATAAAAACGTGGTTGGTTTGTTGGTGTTTTGTTGAAGCTTTAATATTCTGTAATATTATTCTATTAACATGCATAATTCTCATTGTGTTTTGTAGAATTTTATTACTTATAGAGTATTTTTGGCTTCTCTAAAATTAGGAAAAAGGTTTCCTGATGATCTGGCCTGAGCAACCAGTGAAATACGTATAGGGACTAGCTCTTTTCCCCCAACAAATAAATTGCATTTTTATTTTAAAACGTTATGGGTAATTAGCATAATATTAAATAATAAATATTTCTTTTCATTATTTTAAAAAAATGGCCGATACATATAAATTTAAAGGCCCCAATTTACTATCATTTGAGTCTCAGTTTGCTCATCTTACTGATTTACATAATTTAATACTTATAAGTAGTTAAGATTTTTTTTCAATTTAGCTCCTTTTAACGGCTTGGTTAACGAAATTTACTATAATTTACTATAACAGAAAAACAATTGAACCACCCTAATTTATGATTTTTTTTTTTAAATAAACTGGCAGGGTTTTTTTAAAGCAGACTTGCACCTATTGACTTTGTTGTAATTTTTATTTTTAAGCTCTTTATACAAAATTTCTATTACTCAAGGTATATTTAATTTACAAAAGAAATTTCGAAAAGAGGCGGGTAGGTTGAAACAGTTGTTTGCATTATGATATTTTGTGTTTTGTTGTTTGACTGTTTTTTGTGTGGCAAAACAATAAAGAAAAATTACAGCTTGAGTAGATGTAGATCCCCTTTTAAATGATATCACTTCACAGAAGATGATACAGATTTACGTTGGTGCCTGGATCGCCGCCTTAACCTCCTGACAGTGTGAAAAAAATGCTTCTATCAATGCCCTTGTTAGGCATAGCGACACAACTCGTAGCAATTTTAGAACGGGGCTAGCAAGACGATGCACATATTCCTTGTTAAGAGTTGGAACTATCTAAACTGCTGAAACGCAATTGGTGATGCTTCTGTTAAAATGCAACAGCAATCGCCCTTCCTAAGGTCTTTAGGTCTAAAGTACAGCCACTACCTTACTCCCCAAAGCGTCTGATCAGTAATCGATCACAGGGATTGGGAAAATTCCGGGCTACCGGCTACCAAGGTATCAGTCGTCTGGAAACTGGCATAACTTAAAGGTAATTTTCTACTAGTTGTAGGCCTCGTGTACGCCTCAGGGACTGGTACCCTCATATATACCGGAAATATTGGCGTCAAGGTGTTAGAAGTCAGCAACAAAATATGCCACCGGGGCAAGATTCCCCTTAACAGTCGTTTTTTAGCGTTTGGTTTGGTCGGCTGCCCTCCATAGGAGTATTTAGCAGGAGTATGATAACCCAAGGCACATTAATTTGACATTAATTTTTCTTTACACCTAATAATTGTTTATAAGTAATCCACCAGCAATTTGTGTCGTTTAATATCAACATCTGGTCGTCCTATTGGAAACTTTAACAAAAAACTGAATTTGTGCAAATTTATGTCAAGCCAAGTTTAATTCATAATAAAAAGAAAAATCTTCTTTAGTTTTATTTGGATATTATTATAGACAAAAGATGTCTGTAATTAAAAAAATACGAATTTAAAATATCGTGTTTCATTTTAATTTTTTAACTGTAATTTCATGTCGTCTGTTAATTTTTTTTTTTTAATATTTAATGAAGTAAATCTTTCTTTAATAATGGTAAATTTAAGGTCATAAATAATGATTTTTATTTTTGTGTTGATATTGAAAATTGTTGTTTTTTGTACACTGGTTGGAAAAACTCTGGTTACAAATCTTTTCATTAAATTTTTATATCATTGCTTAAAGCTTAGATTGTTATACGACTTATTATTAAATTATAATTCAATGGTATTGGACCATTGGACTATTGCTCCATTCGACCATAGTTACTCTGGCGAAAGTCCATAAATTGGGATATGAAATGCTATCATATCCATCATACTCTCCAAATTATGCCCCTTGCGACTATTTTTGCGACTGTTTTTAAATTTGAAGAAATAGAAAAAATTTCTTGTAAAAACTTGACAGAAAAAATTATTCCTAAAAATTTGATAGAAAATTTTTGGTAAAATTTGTATCATATTTTTTTTTTTCTAAAAATTTTATGGAAAATTTTTTCTAAAAATTTTATCGATTATTTTTTCTCAAAATTTTCTCGAATATTTTTTCTCAAAATTTTATCGACAATTTTATCAAAAGTTTTTTCTAAAAGTTTTATCGAAAATTTTTTTTAAAAATTTAATAGAAATTTTTTTCTAAAAATTTTATTAAAAATTTTTTTTATAATTTTTATCGAAAATTTCTGGAAAAATTTTATCGATAATTTTTTGTAAAAATTTTATCGATTTTTATTTTGTAAAATTTTTTTGTAAAAGTTATGACCTTTCTGCAATCTATATTCCGTTAGAATGGTCAGACTAAAGCAAATTGGTGGGTCATATTGACCCCTCCAGGTTTAGATTCTATTGCGTGTTTACAAGAGTTGTTCAGTTTTGCAGTGGTACAATTTTTCTATATATTATTAGTGAAAACTTAGAAATCCCTGTAAGTGATATCACCTAGTATGAAAGAGATCTTAGAAAAATGGTGAAACCTTTTTTGAAGAGCTCACTAATTTTCAGAATCTTTCGAGGCCCATAAATAAAACTAGTTTATCAAAAGCCCTTAACTGAGTATAGGGTTTTACTACCCTTTGGTAGTAGAATCGAACTTATACTGTCGAGTCCGTGTATTTTTTTTTCACTGTTGCACTGTGTTATGTGCATTACCATGAAGTGGACATAAATGGCTTCTAGACGTTTAGTAAGTTGCAAAAACCACTATTACTTTAATTTATTGATTCATAAAGAAGTGAATATCACAACATATAAAAATATGACAATGAATTAATCTAAAAAAGAATTAATGTCTAAAACACGAGAAATCACCTAAATTGTTTGGGTTCATATTGGGTTTAATATGAAATGTTATCCATTTCTCTATGAGGATTTCTTGGGTTATTTTTAATTTTTGCTTTTGGTCGATTTTTAAAAGGGTCATGCATCTTATTATTGTTATCAAGTTCTCATTATCTTTTTTTGTTAAAACTATTTTAAAGCTAGTATCTTAATAATGACAAAAATTTCCATTCTTATAACAAACAACTTCCAATTTAATCAAACCGCGATAAACTTTTGACCAAATAAAGTGGTCATAGTGTGATAGAGGACACAGACATAAATTATATGTTCATTCTGCAGTTTCTATTTTTTTTACACCATCACCGTTTCTATTTTAAATGTCATTCTGTGCTGCTCTTGTGTCAAGCAACAATGTAAGAATTTGATCCAATTTAATGATAATGAAGTTTAGATTTATTTTTTGTTTGTTTATTATTTTCATTGGAAACCAGCAAACAACAAGTGAACGGATGTTTTGCTGTTAAACCAGCAAGTGTTAAATAAATAAGTGGCAAGCGTTACACAAAGATCAATAAAAGAATTTAATTCTTTTTTTCTGATTTATTTAAGATTTTAAATAAAAAGTCTTAGTTTATGTTTTATTACAGTTCGTATGTGTATTACCGTTTTGGTATCATTAAATCATAAAATAATTAATAGTATATTTTTTTAACCCTGAAATTTGTTAAACTAAGATTAATAAATCTTGGGGTTGTGTTTATCTTTGAAATAAGAAAAAAAAAGAATATGACTAAAAATTTAATTAAAAATTATATCAAGTGTGCTGTTAACTGTTCATTAATTTTCAGCCATTAATTATTTAACATTTAAACTTAATTAAGCTTTATGACTTAGTTTTAAAACTGTTTATAAATACATATTTAATATTTTCATTTTAGTTTCCTTAAATAAAAACAACATACAGTGAACCTAAAAAAACTTGTGCAGCAAACTCTGCTGTCGTCAACTCAAAATATCTCTGTAGTGCTCTAAGATTTTAAGATTAGATTAAAAACAATTTAAAGACATATATAACAGATATCTTTAATTTGTTTTTTATTAAATTTTATTTTTTTTATTAAATTAAAGAAAATTATTTTAAATTATTTTAATAAAAATAAACAAAACACAAAATAGCTCAATTTCAATCAATTTACAAAACAAAAAAAAAAGTTGTACCTTAGTTTTCCTTTAGAAAGGTCTGAACACTGGGCGGGATGGGGGAGCGCTTTTTCAATATTTTATGGAAGCCATTGTCTTACTATTACGGAAGACTGCCTCGGGTTGTTGTCTTGAACCGGGCAATAATTACCATTTATATATTATTTTGCAGCAGATTGCACTAAATTATCTTTTAATATTTGCAAATAATCCATTTTATTAATTATGCGTTCTATGATTATGACTAGATTTCCAAGCCCATTTATCACCACACTATGACATTGCCGCTATGTTTGTCCGTTTTATTAAAATTTTTGTTATTTTAGGCTTGCGACCATCAGACCCAAATAAATTAAATTTGGACTCATCAGTGAAAAATAACCAAGTGCCAAAAGGACATTAACGCTTTCAGCCTCTTTCAACTGCTTGGCAATGGATGCTGATGATGTGTTAACGAGGACCCTAATGATTTACCTCAATTCAAATGGTAACTATCTTTAAGATTCAGATTTGAAATGACGTTCTCCTCGTTTCGATTGATTCGGTGGCCAGCTGTTGACCAAAATCTTCTATTTTTCAAAGTATTTAGGCGAAAAAAATGTATCATTATTGAACAGAGGATCTTATAGTTTATTTTTCCTTACAATCCTTATATACCTTCTTTTATAAAACGCTCAAGTTTGACACTAACCACACTTAGGCTCATTATTATAACTTGCCTTTAGCTAAAGTTAGGATTTTGTTGGAGCGATAAGTAGTTTTTCGTTATAATAATGTGGATAATGCTCATTGCTATAACTTGTCCTTATAGTACGTGATAGTTAAAAGTGGTTTTTAGCTTACTTTTAATAACGAAAAACTATATATCGCTCCAACAAAATCCTAACTTTAGCTAAAGGCAAGTTATAATAATGGGCATTAAAAGAAGAATAATAATATAAATATCTAAGTACCTTTTCGGTAAGTCAGGGAAAATGTGAGTTAATACAGTATACTCGTATATAATCTTCTTACCTCTTAGCATCAATTTTTAGGAAACTTTTCACTAGGCCGATCACTCTTAGGTCTAAGGACACAGTAACATAAGAAAACATATGTTTTTAATTTATTTAAAACGATATCTAGCCCCCACCATTGTGGAGTTCTGTAAATAGTGTTTAAAATATCCCGCTTTCAAAAATAAAATGTACTTTCACTATTTATTCCCTTTTTTTTTGAACTATTTGAACCGCGATACTAAGGTATCAGCTCGCAAAATTTTATTAAACTACATTCAGTAGTTCTTTCGTGATGTGAGCACAGACAGACGACAATAATTCCAAAAATTTTTGGTTTGTATCCCATTTCCATTTCCATTATTTATAAGTTAATGCTAATGAAATGAGTAATTAATTAGTCAATATAATGCAATACTCCCATGTATGATATGCAGCTATTTATTCCATATTTTTTATTACTTCGGAAGCGTTAATAAGTCACCACACACGATTTGGAAACAATATTATTTGCATTTCATTGTCATTCTGAAAATCAAATGCATTATTTGAACAAACTTGTTAACAAAAATTGTGAATATTCTTAAAAATTGATAAATTTTTCAGACCTCGCAACGATTGACTCCGAACTCGGCTTCACCAAAAGATTATTTATAAAAATATAAAAATAATATTAATGGGTTCTGTTGCAGCCGGTTATACAAATAATTGTTTTAAAATAAATTCTAACAATTTTTGTCGGTATTTTTAATTATTTTTAATTTAATTGAATTTAATTCTTTATTAAAACAAATGTGGACATGCTTCTTAAGTCTTATGTTTTTCCTTTAATAAACTTTACGAGCAAACTAAAAGCGAATCTTAATTGCTCATATCATCGGCCTTTAAAAGAATAGTGGAAGTTTTCATTATTTGTTAAAATCATTTATCAGCAACTATAACTTTTAGACAACTTCAATGTGTTACAAAATCTTAAAATCCTCTTTAAATAATGACCACTAAGAGTTAGACAACAACAACAATTATTACAAAAACTCCCCCATTATAAATAAGACAAACAACAACAAACGGCCTTCATCAAAAATTAAGTTCACTTGCAGATGAATGAAAATGAGTGTTTGTTAGCGAGAAACATGCCATGAGAGCAATTAAATATTGTAGAGAATAAAATGTTAAGCTTTAGTTTTATACTGGTGATGCCAATTATTTAAAAAAAAGTATAAAAAAGATGCGCGCATAATCTAATATAAATGTATTCTAATATCTGTATCTATATAAATAATAAAACTGTAACCGGAAATGAAACATTTTTTAAAAATTTTGTTGATGGTGCATATATCGATTATATGAAACAAGAAACTCCAATTTTTTGAATTTTTGGGTTTCTGTCTGTCTGTCTTTGTTTACATTAGGTACTGGATGAATTTATATGAAATGGTGGGAAGGTATCTTAGTACCTCGGTTCAAATATAGTATAATTTTTTCCCGTTAAAATATATAATTTCAAATAAAAATAGAGATAAAACCCTGAATAATAATACCGAATTAAATGATTTGTCAGCACCTTTCATTTTTTTCAACGTGAAATTTTAAACACCATTTAAAGAACTCTGAGTAAATACCCAGAGACGGTTAACTCTATACAAAGTAAATATATGAACCATCTATCGTCGCGTTTATTCTTAAACCACGTAAGCGCCAAGAAATCGTTTTTCAGAAAACGAAAAAATAATAACTTAATAACTTCTTTAATACGGATTTTAAAACAATATTATTTTGCAAAACATGACTGTGCAAGTCTCTGAAGGATATAGAAACTTTTTAATAAAAAAATTTGTTACTTGCAGTTAACTGTAGCCAAATCTTTCGCTTACGTGGTTTTGACGCAAACAGCAAATCGCAAATTTCTATGTGTAAATAAACGTTTATTTTTATATTTCTTAAAAAAAACTTTTTACTTTACCAAAAATGCTTTAATTGGTCTGAAACTTTCCGTATTTTTTTAATCTGAAATACAAAAAATTTTGTGGTTGAGACGTTAACATTACAAACTTGAAATATAAAAACCATTATATTTGAATGCGAATGTCATTTCTATGGCGCTTACGTGGTTTTAAAAATGGATTTATTTTTTTTTCATACAAACTTGTTAAGATGAGAATGTAGTCTGGTGGCAACCGTTATTTTCTACCATAAAAACCTAAAGATTCAATTTCGAAAAAATGACGCTTACGTGGTTTAAGAAAAAACGCGACGATATGCAGCACTATAAACGTAAGACTCTTAAATATTTGGTGTGGATTACTGTCGAAACAAAAGGTAAATTCTACCAAAATATTTTCAGGACGCTGACGACGTCCCGGGCACTGCTAGTGTTATAATAAATAGCTTGACTAAATTATTTAAAGTATTTTTTTATTTTTCTGGTGAATTTACGTAATTTTAAAGAAAAATATCAGAAAATTATTCATCTTTAATTTTTCTTATTTTCCGCTGCTTTTAAACTGTCAGCACAATACGTAGTTGAGACTTACATTGATCCTTACCAAAATAACATAATGTTATAGTCCCACAAATAACTTCTTGACACAGATACCCAATTTATCAACTGCCCCCTTTTTAGGCTCATTTGAGCCAAACAGGGTAAAATCATACGTGTGATTTTAAAACGGTTTGTGATTTGAAATCGCTTATTTCTGAGAATAGGCCTGTATATACAGTATGTGTTCAGTAAATTTCTTGTAAAATAACAAGTAGATTTTTAAATGTCGTAAAAAAACGAAAAAAATTAACATAACGGATAGATGCAATAGGGTATATTAGAACCGAAGTACTAAGTTACCTCCCAAAAAAATTTTAATTAAATTTATCTAGTAGTGTTTATGTGAACTCACAGATAAAAAATAAAAGAAAAGCAAGTGATTTAAAATTAAACAGTTGCATCAGCAAACTCATCTAATACTATTAGCAGTCACCTGATCGAGTAAAACAAAGTTTCTATACTAGTGAGCTTCGTGTTTACTCGTCTCATGTTCGAAACAGTCAGTGCGTTATTTTGATTGTACTAGTGATGTTTTGCTTTTTTGTAGAGCTGAAGACCTTAACGTAATGTTTTTAAAAAATTTGTGTTTTTTGTTTGTACTGTATTTGTTTTTCACTCAACATTTACTCATACTTGTTTAAACTTGCTTATGAAAACTCTGCAAGCTCATCGCTTATAGCTCATTGTTTTTCGCTGTTAATTATTGTCCACCCACAGTTATTCGTGTGCAATGAACAGACATGAATTCAATGAAATATTATAATGAGCGTCTTATGAGCTTCGTTTTTTGTACTCATGCTGTACTTTATTTTAAAGTGCAGTCACTTAGTTAATCGATTTAAAATCTCGTGATTTTAAAAATATTTATTTTTTTAATAGAATATGTTTTAAATCACATTGATAAAAAATCATTTTCAGAATACCGGCTTGTTAAAATGCATGGTCCTATGGTTTTTTATGCCACTACACTAGATAAATAAACAAAGTGGTGACATATTGGACACCCCCTAATATAGAACTCAGAAGGAAACGTTCGAAATGCCTATGCATATAACATCTGGCAACGCTCTCCCCAAGTAGTTGTGGCAGGCGCACTATCAACAAAAGATGAACTGTTTAGGCCCTCATTGCTGTTGTTGTTATATTTAGTTGTTGTTACTACTGCTGTTCAATGTTTTACACTTTGGCTTTGCATTATTAATTCAGCATTTGGCTGGCTGTAGTTTTTGTTTTGCTTCTGTTAAATGCTTTTAATGATGTTGCCGCTCTGAAGATCATAATGATGACAATGATGACTGTGTTGTTTTGTTTGGATCTTTTTCTATTGAAGTCATTCGTTTCAGTACGAGGCTTTTGTTTTTATTTTAACAATGTGGGGCTTAGAAGCTGTATATGTTAAAGTTGGTATAAAATAAAAATGTTTGCAGAATTTTTAAGCTTTTGAATTAAAACCAGACGCGAAGTAACACGTGCAAAGATCAGTGTGTTAAGGAAAACACGCAACCCTCAACTCTATCAACCAAATAATTCTAACAAGTGGTATTTGTATGTACTTCAAAGTGCGTAAATTAAAATTTAAAAAAAATTAAAAAAATGTTAAACTAAATATTAAAAAAATATTAATAAAGAACTCATATTAAAAACAAAAAAAAAAAAAATAAATTAACCGCATATATTAAGCAATCAATTTTAAAAGATTTTGTGGTGTTTATAAGATCTTCAGATAGAGAAGAATTATTTGTATATTTTGTGGTTAAAAGCAGACTCAGACACTGTTTCTACGTGGGAATGTATAAAACCGCCAAAGTGGTTACAACAAAAAAAAGTTTAATATTATAAAAATCCTTTCGAAGACTTTGCTTTTAGTTTGATTGTTTTACATTTTGTTTGTTTGTTTGTATCGTTAATATCATAACTATTGTTATCCCGTATAATCGTGTTAACAAACCATCTATCAATCTTTAAACCAAAATTATTATTTTTTTTCTTCTTGTGTGTTGCAGCAGCATAAACAATACAATCACTGCAATCAGTACAATTCATAATAAAGCAACAGCAACAGCATCATCGTTAACATCAACATCAACATCCTCTGAATTGCAAACGAACTTCTTTTACACTTCACTTACAATCTAAAAACAAATTATAGACCATTAAAATTGCAGCAGCACAGCAGCAGCAGCAGCAGCAAAAACAACAACAAAAACTAATAAGAAGCATTTATTCTTTTTTGAAACAAAATAAAGTAAAATCATGCAGCTAAAACATCTTCGTCTTTTACAACGGCATCAAATTGTTGCAGCTACTGTCACTTTTGTTTTGCTATTCACTTGCATTTGTGTCAGTGGGGTAAGTACAAAGTTTATCTTTTAGCATTGTGTGTCTAGCTGTCCGTCTGTCTTATTGCTTGTCTGACTGTCTAACTAAATGTCACCCCTCCAACCCCTGGATTTTTTTATTTTTTTTTTTCAATTGATTTTTTTCCATTCAACAATTTTACCAAAAAGATCATGTAGGAATATGTATTTAAGTAGGTATGAGTTTGTTTCCATGAGTGTATATTACCTTTGTAGTTGTTGTTATTTTTCGTGTACTTTAGCCATTACATCAAATTGCATTTTATTAAGGTTTTTAAGATTTTTCTTTTTGAAACAAAAAACAAAAGTGAAGTGAAGTGAAGGCATCTAAATGTTAGAGCAATTTTATTGGCAATACAAACATTTTTATTTCTTTTAATTTTATGGATTTGCATGGTTGCGATGAGCATGAGAACTTTTTTTTATTTAAATAGCCCTTTTTAAGAGATAGGTTTTCAATAAGTAAAGGTAGATCTTAAGAATGGCATCAACTTAGAGGTACTACACTGCAACATAGGTTAGATTCTACTACCAATGGCTCACTTTGGCGAATTTGGTGAGCAATTTGTATTTATGGGCCTCGAAAGACTCTGAAAATCAGTGGGCCCTTCTAGACACGTTCAGATTACATACTTAGGTATGTTCACAAAAGTTGTTCAGTTTTACAGTGGCTAGAACTTTCCTATATATTGTTAGTGAAATTTTAAGAGTCCCTGTAAGTTATGAGAAAAAAGTAAAAAAATACATTTAAATTAATTTTTTTATTAAAAAAATAATTTATAATTTTTTTGTCAAAAAGAAAATTAATAATTAAAAATAAATTTAATAAAAAAATTTAATATTTTTTTTTTGCATAAAATGTTAACACAATTTTTTCAATTATTATTAAGGAACAAATTTAAGCGCTAGCACCAAGTATAAATGATATATTAGACAAGAACTGATGCCACTTTCTTTGAACGGCCCACTAGATTTTAGAATCTTTCGATGCCCATAAATATAAATTGGTCATCATTTTCGCCAAACTGAGTATAGGGTTTTACTACCTTTTGATAGTAGAATCGAAACTATACTGTCAAATCTATGTATTTTTCAAAAATTCTTATTATCGTTTATAGTTATGGCGTTTTCTTTTCTGAAAAAATATTTTGCCCTATAAATAGGTAATAATTTTTATGGATCACCCAGCCCTTGAACCTTTTTTATTATTTCAAAAGAACACAAAAGCAATCTGAGTTTACATTTAACATTTATGCCTATGTGACGTATAAAATAAAATATTTATTCCATAAAAAATTTTAATTCAAAATAAAATTCATGCTTTCAATAAAAAAAAAATATTTACAAAAAAGGGCAATATCTCACCCTGAATAAAAGTTGAGTGTAAAAAATGTAGCGTATTTATCTGGTTTTGGTGCGACATATTTAGAAAAGAACATGATGTTTATTCACACTCTGATATTTTTTGTAGAAAAGAACACGAAAATTTAATAACACACTGTGTAATTTTTTAAGTCATGGCAAAATAACCATATACGGACACCACTACGTCATAAAAGACCAAAAAAAAGGTCCCTGTCTCCCAGTTTTGCGCAAAGTCCTCAGGTTTTTTTTTAAATGGGCCCTCAAAGATGTGGGGCCTCGATGTCATTTTTGCAAAAAAATGATCATTTACTCAAGCTCATATTTTGCAAACCGTTTGAAATTTTGATATACTCTCTGAGGCAAAGTTGTAGCTCTTGTCATAAAGAACAAAAATTATTAACATCTATATACATATATAAAAATAAGTCCGTATATGTACGTCGCCGAACGCGTCGTGCGATTTCAACCAAACACTACGTAGGCAGTGGCCCATATATGGTTTATATGAAGTTTGGTTGAAATCCGATAACGCATGTGTGTGCGGTGCTTATGTGAAGTGAGTGTGTTTTTGCCGCAGGCATTTTTTGTACCGCATACAGCATTCATTAGTATTGAATACATTTTGGTCGTTTGTGTATTGGAGAGCATTGCACGGAGTGATGCAAATAGCAATTTGTTATCATTTCTCTTTGGACGTCATTGGTGATTGATCTTATCATAATCGATTTTTGAAAATATTAATTTCTTCGCATTTTTTGATGAGTATTTTGATAAAAATAAATTAATTTTCGTTCTAATCATCGTTTTAATTTGAATATTTTGTTAAAAAAAAATTTAAAAAAACAATGATTAATGAGATAAAAATCGATTTATTTTCAAGGCAACTGTTGGCAATAGGCAATGGTCAACTTGCTGTTCGTGAAACTGGCTTAATCACTTTACAAAAAGTGAAAAAAATTCCCGAAAATTTTTAAATTCATTTCGGCTACCTAAGCGCTACCTGAACGGAATCATTCCTAGGAAGTTCATATGTTCTAGAAAGTTGTTTATTGAGATTTTAGGTTCATTTTTGTAGTTGATTGTTTCCATATATTTTGAACGGTTTGCTACCTATGGACCTGAACAGGGGTAAAAAGGTAAAAAAATTGAATTTTTTAAAGTTTTTTGCGATTTTGACCTTGAAGATAAAGTTTTTTTGATTTTATATGTTAACAATTTTTGTTCTTTATGACAAGAGATACAACTTTGCCTCAGAGAGTATATCAAAATTTCAAACGGTTTGCAAAATATGAGCTTGAGTAAATGATAATTTTTTGCAAAAATGACATCGAGGCCCCACATCTTTGAGGGCCCATAAAAAAACCTGGAGGACTTTGGGTAAAACTGGGAGACAGCGGTCTTTTTTTGGTCTTTTATCACGTAGTTGTGTCCGCATATTATGGTTATTTTTTTCCGTGTTGCACTGTGTAAGTGTAAAATATATGCAACATTTTTGTCAGTAAAGAAAAAGCCATTTTATTTACAAAAGGGTTACATATTATGTAGTAAAAATAAAAAAATAGAGGAAATTATAATTTTTTTAAAATTATATTTCGATTTAGGGAGTCAAGGAATGTAAATAAAAAAATTTTCAATGAAATATGGAATGGTAAACATTAACTTTTTATTTTTCCCCCATTTGCTGGACAGCGAAGCTGATGTTGATTACAAAAATATCTGTTTTGGGTAATAGTTATCAGCCTTTAACGGCAAGGGCCCTTTAAAAATTAACTCATTCTCTTCGTTTTTATATTAAATTCTAGCCAAGAGGATGGATCCGAATTTATCAAGCCAACAGTTTTAGGAGAATAAATTAATATCGTTTTGTCAGCTTCACTCTCATTAATATCTTCGCCATTAGAATCTGAATCTGGTATTACTTCATTAAGTGTACAACTTCATTAAGTGTATGCACGTTCACTAATTACAGCCGAAGAACTAGAAGGAGCAAAATAGGAAGTGAGCTTTGAGCTTCAGACAGTTTTTTAAACATGATGGTAAAAAATTATTCAGTTCAGTTTATGGTATGGTAATTGGTATTTTCAAATATAATATTATTTTTTTCGTGTGTTACTCTTTATTACTTTTTTGTGGGCAATGAAAGAACCAATACTAACTTTTCAATAGCTAGCCGTTTTTAATTCACACACCCGCCGGCGTCATTGGACGGTTCATCGTACATTTGAAAAACGGTTTTTACACCTGGCAACCATTGAGCCACGAGTGGAGCATACATAGGTGCTCTTGTACAACTTATCGTTGTTAGTTCCAATAGTCATTGATTACATTCGAATTTCGAATTTTTTAACGCCGACGGCGATATTTCTTTCTCCCTTACACTAGTTTTACCGTGTAAATTTCCAGTGTTCAAAAAATAAGCTCGAATATGCTAAAATCACGTCACTATCGGAACACCCTTTATTTTTTAACATTTGTTGCTTTAGCAGTCATAATACAACTTTTGCACAATTTCCCTGAAAATTTAAAGAGTCTACCTATTAATGTCCCAGAGATAGAAGGCGCTGAGAGGCGGACAGGGATTGTAGCGAAAACAAGAGGGTTACATTTTTACCCTTTAGGTGCAGACAAATTAAAGCGTGTCCCTATACAACACACGTGCTTTTTACGTATCTTTTGTATCGTAAAGGGCAACCCTTGAAAAGTTTCACAAAGTGTGTGCCACTATAGCTCCCAATAACAACAATTAAGAAAAAAAATAAACTTAAAAATTATAGACGTATATGGCCTTATCTTTTGAGACATTATTAGCAGATAATTTAAATTTACACAAAATGTATATTGATATAAAGCAAGTATAAAACTTAAACTCGGAAATTAATGGGTGTCCCCATGTTATTCGATATATATGACTATATATTTTAAAACGATATTTATGTCCGCTATAATAAATATCAAACGTATAGCTTGAGACTAAAAGGAGTTCCCATAGGTGATGTTTATTGATGTATGTATGTATGTGGCCATATCTTTCGTACCGGACTATTGTAGGCACATGGAATTTATTAATGTCCAGTAAAACAAGTATAAAAATAAAGGGTGTCATCGTAGTCGACGTTATTTGACGTATATGCTATTTGGATAAAAACCACAACAATCACGTTATCCCCGAAAAAGAACCACAGCAATAACCATTCACATAGACTGTAGCGCAATCACTGTGGAGCTACCGTCTTCCGTAATACCAGTCATTTGACACTTCTTAAACTTCGAAGGTTCTTATCCTTCAGTTTTAGGCCTCGTGCAAGTCTCGGGGTCTGGTACCCCCATATACCCCGAAAGCATTGGCCTAAAGGTGTTGACATTTTACAAGACAAGATACCCTGGGTAGGGAAATAAACCGTATGACTAGGAGTGTCTCGCGATATTTAACTTCTGTCTAAAATGTTTTTGTGCAGTAGACTTCTTCGGCTAATCATCGACCTAAGAAGGCCACAAGGTTTGTCGGCCATCAAGATCATAGTGACAGCTTTGTAAAATTCAGGCGGTGCGACTAAAATCGTTTACCCTTAAAAATGGTGAAACGATCAGCGGCAAATAAATTTGCAGCTGTTTGATAAATTTGATATTAAAAATATTTCGAAGAAACATTATACCGTCCGGAGGCACACGCGATGGTAAAAATCCACAATTTTGGCAACGAAGGGCTAGCTGAATCAGCACATCATTAAACACAACCAGTCGATTATAAAACGCATGAGGCAGGTGAACGTGTACTCCAAACTAGTGCTGGAATGTCCCTCGATCAATGAGGTAACATTAATGTAGGTTAAGGGACACACAGGCATAGCTATGAATGAAGGGGAGCAACATGCAAAAGGGGGTCTGCTGTAAATATTTGTGGACCAGAACCCAGAGTAGCGCTGGATAATGGCATAATGCGAGCTAAAGTTATACAATGGGAGAACTCAATAAACCTAAAAAAGGTGGAGGGAGGCCGATATGTGTAGGCAAGTTAGTATTGTGCTCAAAGAGCCCACATGGGCAATAACACCAGAGCTGGATAACTGCGTTGGTGACAGGCCATGGAAACTTGAAGTATCATCAAGCCAAGATGAAAATCTAAGAAGACTGTGCCTAGAAGAGGCTAAGACGGCATTGCACATTGTGTGTGAATGTCCAGCACTGGCTAGCATAAGACTTAGAACCACTGGTAGAAGTTTGTTAAATGTGGATGCCATAGTGGATCTGAGCAATTACTAGAGACTGCGTGATGAGAAAGAAGGCCGACAGTTACCAGTCGACAATCTGAAATCACTAAAGTCAAGATTAAAGGCTGGTTGTAGCTCGTGAGTCAATGAAAGTAGGTTGACGTAAATTACATTTCGGTTGGCTATAATCATAGAGGTTAGAAGGGGGTCGAAAAGGGATCTATTATTGTAGTGGTCTCCTTCGATATTCCCCCTACATTAGTATATACACAATATTTTCTGTGTTCAACCCTGAAGAAGTAACCCAGTATGAGATTTGGGTCGACTGATTCCATCACTGATAAAAAAGCCTATTTTTAGGATCTTGAGACAACCTATGCCATGAGTTGAAGCTGACTTTTTAAAAGGAGACGGAGTATGTATGTTTAGCCGAAAAAGAAAACTGCATGCAAAAAATCACGTTAAAACATAAAATGTATAGCAACCAAATTCTTTGCAACATTTTTTACAAAAGTTTTAAAATCTCATAATTCATTACTCATCTTAAACAAGATAAATATTTGTTTACTTATTTAGTTTAATGACATTCTTGTTTTTGTGACAAATATAATATTCCCCAATGTCTATGAGAACTTTGAAAACGCAATAATCGCATCAATTGAAATGAAAATTAAAACTAATAAACAATTAGAAACAGAAGTTAAAAAGAAAAACAAACAAACAACCAAAAAAAAACCTGTCAACTAAATTGACAAGAGTGATAATTTAATAAAGTGATTGCACACATTTGTCTCTTCGTTGTCTCTGATACTGATCTACAATCGTTTGAGTTCCTCTGTGTCTAAATAACAAACAAAAGCAACAATACTTCCATAAAATTACAGAAAACAGAAGGAAAAAAATACTCCCACGCCAAAAAATCTTAAACTTACAAAAGTTGCAACCGCTATAGATACCAACAACACTACACAACACAACAACAGAAACTATAACAATTACCCACATAACAAAAAGGTGTAGAAATAAGACACAGCAACAACATAAACAATAACAACAGCAACAACAATAACAATAAAAGATATATTACGTTATGTGGTGCATGGTGCATTACAATTTGGAAATGCCACATTATGGCAAATAAGAAGATGCTGCAGTTAATGAATGTTTGCCAAAATACAAGACAACAAGATCCAAATGCAACAATTGCAACATACAAAAGGGAAAACAGTTAAACAACTTAAAAAGTACTTGCACCTTTCATTGGCTTAACAAATCGTTTATCTTCGTGCGATTTTTGTGGTGAATGTTGTGCAAATTGTGTCAACATTTTGGCAAATCAACATATTTTTTTAAATTTAATTTACAACTTAAAGATCTCCAAGTAAATTGTTCAGTTTAAATGTATGTAGTGTTGTAATAAATTGAATAAATGGGGATGTTTTACAAACAAATTAGTTCAATGGACAATTTAATTACACTGTGCAAGAAATCAAATGTACTCGGACTTAACCAAAGGGTAGTAAAATCCTATACTCGGTTTGGCGAAAATAGTGAGAAATTTTTCTTTAAAAGCCTCGAAAAATTCTGAAAATTAATGGGGCCTTTAAAAAAAAGCTGTCATCAGTTTTTGGATAATATTTCATTCATACTAGGTGATACTGCTTAACTTTGTTTAGCAATAATGTAGCTGAGGATTCTTTAAATAAATGCTATTAAATTTTTTTTTAAAAAGAAAATTAAAAAATATTTTTTGTTGCGTTTTTCAGCATAACTTGTAGCCACTGTAAAACTGAACAACTTTTGTGAACATACCAATAAAATCTGAACGTGTGCAGGCACCCTAAATAGCTCATTAATACATTCCATTAAAATTGTGTAGGGAAAGTTACCAAAGCAAACCACTGCTGGTGTGGGTTCCATTTAAGCCGTATTCGTTTTTCAGTATATACCGATTGACGACCTACTCACTCATCACTGATGAGTATCTTAAGCTGGATAACTGCGTTAGTGACAGCAATTTCAAGTATCATCTAGACAAGTTAAAAATAGAAGATGATTCTTGCATATTGTTCCTGAAATCAGGGTTGTCAGTTTTATTTTCACCTATTTCGGCAAAATCGAAGTGAAAAATCGCCAAAACAGTTTTTTATTAAAAATTTTCCTTTAATATGTAAAATATTTTTTAATTATAAAAATATTTTTTACAAATCATAAAAAATAAATTTAATCGAAATATCTAAAATTCCTCAAAAATTAGAAAAAAAAGTCGCCAAAATATCTGTGGCAATAAGGAAAAAGTGCTTAAGTCTGATTTTTAAGTTTTGTAGGAGAGCAATTTTAAACTTTAAAATAAATTTTTTTAAAAAATAACTTATCTTTAAAGTTTACCTATGGGAGTCAAACGTATGATTTTGAAAAATATCTTATGTCTACCAAAAGTACGCAGGCGTTGCAATTAATAAGTTGTAAAAGGAGTTTCTATGATTTTGTAAAATAACTTGTAGTTTCTTAAGCTTTTTTCCAAATACAATTCGGCATTGAAAAAAGATAAGCAGAAAGTTTTTTTGCTGTAACTTCCAGAAAAATAGTACAAAATAATTGAAACTTTGCACATGGCGACTTTGAAGTACGGAGATTTCGAAGGTGCCAGTAACTTAATTTTTGCTTAAGTCGACTTAAGCACTTATTCCTTATTGCCACAGATATATAAGTACATATTTTGTATTTTATTAAAAATGTCTAGTAAACACGAGAAAGGTAAAATTTTTATTAAAAAAATGAAAAATAGTTCTTATTATAATAAATGTAGACCTGAACATACCCATCCTTAAGGTATTTGTTACCGTGTTCTTGTTTAGAATATGTTTTTTAGGAATTAAATTTATTCAACATTTCCAAAGATCAACAGATGTGCGCCACATGCACTATTTCAATTCATAAAATTATAGCACGTGTTTCACAGTAGAGTTATGGTGGAATTCATTACATATTGAAATCCATATTTCTATCCAGTAATTAGCAGCATATAAAAATAAAAAAAAAAAAATCCAATTTTTCTTTAAAATTAATCACCGAATTTGTAAAAAATATTCTTTCAACTTAGAGAGAATAAAACGAACTGAATCCTTACTTCAAAACTTCCTTTGTATGTAAAAGATAAATTTAAAAAAATTCATTGGAATTACTAGCACAAAACCAATGTAGCTGTACAACAAAAGATAATATTTTCTATTATGGCTGATAAGTATCCAAAAGTATGTTGAAATTTATAAAAAATTTTGAAAACAAGAAATTTTGTTCGTTAAAATCGAAAGATGCTTGTAAACTTTAAATAAAGTTCCCAGTTTTTAAATATGAAATGGTCTTGAACTTAAAATAAATTTATGTTGGTTTCCAGAACTAAAATCATATTTAAGGGCCTGTTTTTATAAAACAAAACCTTCTCATTTGTGTTTCGTTTTCAAACGATAAAGCTTTAAATTTGGTATTTATAAAACATTTGAAATTTTTCGTTCTTTTTTCATTCTGAAGTATAGAAAGCTTTTTATAAAAATACTTCCGTATTTTTTGCTATTTTTAACCGACTTCAAAAAAAGAAAGAGGTTATCAATTCGTCTTTTTTTTTTTTTTTTGTATGTTTGTGCCTTCAGAACTCGGTCATTTCTGAACCGATTTTAAATTTTTGCACTATTAGAAAGGTTATGGCTACAGATTGGTCCCATTTTAAAAGAAGTTCAAAATTAAAGGGTGTCCCCATACAACATACATGTTTTTTACGTGTATTATGAACATTATAGGTCACCAATTTAAAATTAAAAAAAAGTGCGTATCACTGTAGCTCCCAATAATAAAAAATAATTGAAAAATAAAATTAAAAATTAAAGGGTGACCCCATAGGTGACTTAATTTCACCTTTATTCTCCTATCTTTTGAACCGTTATAGACAAACACTTGAAAGTTGCACAGAATGTTCGTTACTATGTCTGTTATAATAAGTATAAATATTTAAAATTAGAAATTAAAGGGTGTCCCGTTAGTTGGTTTATTTTGATATATATGGGCAAACTTTTGAACCGTTATAGACAGACAGTTGAAATTTACAAAGAACTTGTATTGCTAAGTCCGCTATTAAAACAAGTATAAAAGTTGGATCTATAAATTAAAGGGTGTCCCCATTATTGATGTTATTTGACCATTATGTCCTCATCTTTGGAACCGTTATAGACAGACACTTGAAAAATAGACAGAATGTTCACTATTATGTCTGGTATAACGACAAGTATAAATATTTAAAATTGGAAATTAAAGGGTGTCCCAATAGTTGATGTAATTTGATGTATATGGACACAAAGTTAAAATTTAAAAAGAATCTGTATTACAAAGTGTTCTTTAAAAAGTATTTATATTAAAATTTGAATTTAAAGGGTGTCCCAATAGGTGACGTCATTTGATATATATGACCCTATCTTTTAAACAGTTATTGATAAGCACTTAACAATTAGACAGAATGTCCATTACTATATCTGTTATAATAAGTATAATTATTTAAAATTATAAATTACAGGGTGTCGCAATAGTTTATGTAATTTGATGTATATGACCAAACTTTTAAACCGTTACAGACAGACGGTTGAAGTTTACAATGAACCTGTATTGCTACGACCGCTATAACTAGTATAAAATTTGAATTCGGAAATTACAGGGTGTCGCAATAGTTACCGTCTTAAAGAAACATGATTTTAAGTTTGTCTGTTTTGAAGTTGGTTTTTTTTTGCAAGAATTATTACTTCAAGAATATAACTAAAAATTACGTAAATATGTGTAGTTTGTTTCAAAATAAACGTTAAAATCAGTTAAATAATTTTTTCTCTTCATTTTTATTGTTTATTCATTTAGAAATAATTTTACGGAATACTTTTTTAATAAACTACAATCAGTTATTGTAATAATATTTTGAGTCTAGAAACCAAAAATAAATTAAAAAATTTAAAGCTCTTTTTTATCACTCACTTTAAAAATACTAAAACGTAAATGTGTTTTCTTTCGTTTATTTAACGAAACTTTATTTTATAAAAACACTTTATTTTATAAAAACAGGCTCTAAATATAAAAAACAACTTCGATTTCTTTGTTATCCATTTTGATATTCCTTAATTCAGTTTTTAATGTTGGCCAAAAGCTAATGAAAAATCGCCAACAATATCGCCAAATATTTAAAAAATCGCCATGTTGCCAAAACCAAAATTTGATCGTCAAATACGATTGAAAATCGCCAAGTTTAGCAAGAAATCGCCATATCTGACATATTGTGCGCTTGTGGACATTCAAGTCTAGCTGCTCTGGTTAGCATAAGAGTTAGGACTACTTGTTAAATGTGGGTGCCATGAGAAACCTGAGCCTTAAACAACGGCAAACACAAGACTGTCTGAAATCACTAAAGGCAAGAATAAAGGCTAGTTGTAGTACAAGAGTCAATGAAAGTATGGTTGCCATAAATAACAAGTTGGATGCCGATAATCATTGAGGACAGAATAGGTTAGAAAGGGATCCTTTAAGGAAGTGGTCTGTTACATTTATAATAACAAATACTCATCACTGAAGCCTGAGCATTCATTAACATTTTTCGGTTTTACAGCCTGCGAAAATCATTTTTTATTTTTTAATTTCGGCTAGTTAAAAATTAAAGTGACCTTTCCATATCACCAGCTCAGTTATCTCAGTTAAGGATTAACTGATTGCATTTACTACGTGATTTTTCGAATTTCTACCATACGAGTATCTTAAAAATATTTTCTGCTGCCGCTTTTTCAGCTATAAGGAGTTAAACCAATACAATACCATACCGTTACCCATTTTATTTCTGAGTTGAAGCTTACTAAAGTCCACGGCAGATAATATATTGCTGAGATTATATATGCAAGCTTTGTTTTCGTTTTCGTGATTAGACCGAGTGGCTTTCATTAAATGCCTCTTCCAATAGATTTACCTAAAAAATTAACCACTGCTTCTTCAATAAAACATTTACTGCTTCGACTCTTCTTCTACTTTCTATATTCGCGTTGGCTACTTCAACTCTTTACACAAGGCTTTTTCCTATACTTTCGCGTTGGTTGTAGTTTCTGTTTTTGAAATCACTCGCTATCTCTGTACTTTATTGCGTAGATTTAGCATTTCTACTAACATTTACTTCCTTTGCTACAGGAACTAAATCAGAGATAAAACTCTATGCTCCATGCGACATTTAATTGTCCAGCTGTTTGATTGTATTAATAGAAGAAAAAAGGAAATCTACTTCGACTGCTATCCAGAGTCCATTTTGCATAAGAATATAAACGATATGTGGATAAAATAGGACAACAGTACGTGCCACACAACTGATGTCGAAATAGATATTTCTGCAATACTCTGCAACATATAGTTTTAATTTTTCAAAAAGTATGGCAATAAGATGCCTTCAATCCCAAAATCTGCACAAAGTGCAGATAGTTTTAGGGTAACCTTTATAAAAAACACTTAACATCTTCTTGACTTATATTTAGCATATTGTAGCGCTGTTGTTTGCTTAAATTATTTAAATAGAGATATAAATTTGCATTTTTATTTATGTGATTCATAAATACACACATACATACAACAACAAAAAGACGATAAAGAAATAAAAAAGTAACACAAAAAAGAAATGCTTCAATAGCCAAAGTATCAAGATAAGACCAACTAACAACATGTTGCATCAACATCATGAAGTAGATTTAAAAACACCTACAACCACTTCTATTTTATTTACAAGAAAACACATATATACATTCATACATACCTACATACATACATACATACATACATACATACATACATACATACAAACACACATACGAGTACATACATACATTAACGAATAAATTATAAAACAAAGGAAAAACAAGAAAAAAAACACTAATAGACTCATAAACAGACTTCAACAACTAAACGCATGAAGAGTCAACAAATTATTAAATAATAATGAAAAAAAAATGTGTGCAAAAAGTCTATTTAAACTGTAACAACGAGAATTTGTTCATAAATATACACCAACATAGATATATGTAAATATCTAGATTATATATACACATAAGTATGTATGTATACATACATCCATCAGTTGTAATGAAATGCAAAAATATGCCAAGAGTTTTAATTTGGTAGAGGAATTGTGTCACTTATTCGTATGAATAAGTAATTAATTTATGGCCTACTTTTATTGATCAATAAAGAGGTTCAAGTACCCTATAGTAGAAACGTAACTTTATGATTTCAATCAAAACCCATTTAAAATCTATGGCTGTGTTCCTTTGTTTACAATAATTGAATATTGAACGGTACAGGACGTATGAGATGTAGAAGGAAGGCATCGTTCGGCAGAATCACAAGCAAGGAGATTTTCTTCGCGACACGTAGGAAGTAGGAAGTATCTTCTTTATATAAATAAAATTAAATGTCGTTCGATGGTAATCGCATCACTTTTGAACAACTACACCCATTAGGCCAATTTTTGTTTAAATCTTTGTCACAACCCAATTTAGGTTTTTACGGAAAGAAAAATTGACCACGCACACTTTTTAAATAGCTAGAGAACTATAATAGGTAATTCTTTGAAATTTTGCACCAGTAACATCCTTATTAATATACGAAACAGAGGTTGGATTGGAATTGTGGGCGTGGTACCTCCCATACTGGTGCAAAATTACCTGGAGATCTGCAATCCACAGAGTCTTGAAACTTTGCACATGTAACCCCCATACTAATGTGCATAATTTAACAAAACACAGATTAGATTGGGACGGCGGGCATGGTACCTCCCATAGAAAGTGAAAAATTATTATTGTATACCTAGAGAACTATGTAGAGTCTTGAAAATTTGCACAAGTAACTCTTATACTAATGTGCATAATCTAAAAAATACACACTGTTTTAGTATAATGGAAGTGGTACCGTACATAAACAGTAAAATATTAGTATCGTGTAATATGCATAGTCTAGCAAAAAACAGATTGGAAGAGATCAGTTGGCATCGTACCTTGTATATAAACTGAAACATTATTGTCGCGAAAATAGCGTGGGTTTTCGAGTTAGTGGTTAGCCATATTTTTCTTCCCAGTGTTTATTGTATTTTTGTGGATGGGTGTAGCGAAGTTTGTTTATAATAAAAATTTTTCACTTATGCTTGGTTTTCATTATGTCATATGAACTGTCAACAAAAACTGCCTCAAATGAATTGTCGTCATTTTGCGTCAAATGCGTTTTCACTGCATTTTAAGAACTGACAAAAAGTCGGTAAAGACAAACAAAAAAGTTGACAACTTGTTGTCAAATCTACTTTAAGTAAAAAATGATGCCATATCTGCTGACAAACTAAAATTTGGCGTTTTCACTTATTTGTCATTTAAGATGGCAGTTGGTGTGCATAACTGACTGCAAACATAGATGGCACCATATGACAATCCGTTTTCATACAATTGCCAACAATTTGGGCAATTTGACAACAAAAATGACATAGTGAAAACCAAGCATTAGAATGGTAGGTACCACGCTCATTGTTCTAACAAAACCTGTTTTTGCTCATCTACGCACATTCATACAAGTATCTCAAGAATCTATTCATTTTAGTTCCCTAAGTATACGAAAATAATTTTTTTAATTTTTAGTCACTGATTACTCTGGTTTCTAAGATACTTTTACATTTTTTTTTCAAATTTTATTTATTGAATCTTCAAATATATTTTTGAAGTAACAATAATTACTCATATCTTAAGCCTAAAATAAAAATAAATATATATACTTGTTATGTCCAGCCAGTGTTAGACAAAAAAAGATGTATGTTTCACGGTTGCTTCTATCATTTGCGGGTCATCCCTCTAATGTTCGTATGAAGTTTGCAGGCAAATTCAATATAACTTCAAAATAACTTATATTTTAGGCCATCGTGCCATACCTTATCGAATGCTTGGGAAACGTCGATAAAAAGCGCAGAGCGGTATTTTTTTTCTTCAAAGGTCTTCTTAATTACGTTAACTAACCTGTGAGTTTGTTCGATTGTACAATGTTTTTTTCTGAAGCCAAATTGATGGTTTGGAATACATCCTTTGTCGCTTAGTATGGGGTTCAGCTTATTTATTAACATCCTCTCAAACAGCTTTGACATATTTGATAAAAGACTTATAGGTCTGTATGATTCAACTTTTGTGTGGTCTTTTCCTGGTTTAGGAATCATAGTTATTAACGAAACCTTCCAACCTGAAAGAAAGTACTCAAGGCGTAAAATGGCGTTAAAAATAAAAAGTATAATTTTTCGAGCTGTATGGGGCAACTCAAATAACATCTTGTTACTGGTTTTATCAAAACCAGGGACTTTCTTGGTGTTTAAATATGTTATTACCCTTTCAATGTCACTAAAATGAAATCTTAAGGGTACTGCAGCACTAGCTTCGACAGTTGGCAAATCAACTGCATCAGTCAATACATTTGGAGTAAAAACCTTTTTCATATGTTCAACAAATAATTTGCCTTTTTCGGTATCATTTCTTGCCCAGCCTCTAGACGAAGTTCGCAAGGGAGGCTTTTGTACTACTGGCCTTTTAAGGTTTCTACACGCACGCCATAATAAATAATCTGATTGAGGAGTTGAATAGTTTATCAGAGATGCTGCTCTTCGGGATTCTAGAAAATCTCTTAGCCGTTTCGTGCATTCTTTAAGTCTGCTTTTAAGTTGAGGAGATCTGTGCGATTGCCACTCTCTGCGAATTTTTCTTTTCTCAGCCAAGATACTCGTACATGAAAATAATTTTTCACTTTGTGCTTGAGGTGCTATGCTCAATGCTTCATTGCAGCCAGTTATTTTTTTTTTCCGTTTATAATTTTTGCACTCTACCTATTGTAGCTGCTGGGGTACACGATTATAATTATTTTGTATGAGAAGTTCACCGACCACTGTTCCATTTCATCTAGTTGTTTGTTAGGCTATTAATAAATAAGTTTTTAAGACTCTACATGTTCTGGTTCCCTAGGTAAATAATAAGTTTTACTGTGTATGAGCGGTACCAAGGCCTCTGTTACATTCTAGATAGTTTTTTGCTAGACTATAGACTTTAATAAGAGAGTTACTTTTCTAAAATTCCAAAACTCTACCTATTAAAGTTAGCCAGGTACACAATAATAATTTTTCACTACATATTGAAGGTGCCACTCCCACTGATAGGCAAATTAATAAGAGAGTCACTTGCAAAAAATTTAAAAAATATTATTAAATTCCCAAGTAAGACGACGTTAAATATTTATTTTGTATGGAAAAAATATTATTAAATTCCGAAGTAAGACGACTTTAAATATTTATTTTGTATGGAATGTGACAGACACGCCCACTTAAAATGTAGAAGAAATATACAGATCGTTAGCGACGAACGGTAAAAATTTCAGAAAGATCAGTTATAGCTTTCCGACAAAAAACTAACATATTTTTATATATATATATATATATATATATATATATATATATATATATATATATATATATATGTATGTATATATATATATATATATATATATATGTATGTATATATATATACTGGTGTGCGAGTAGG